>JAVIWB010001562.1:0-242837 GCA_031893035.1 Dermolepida albohirtum | reverse complement strand
AGTTCCCATTGGAGGTGGTGCTGGAGACGATGATTGTGAAGATGACCGAGGCCTTACTTATTCTGCCTCCAGTGCCCTCAATTGTTACGCGAACTTTTTCCTGAAAGAACAAAAAAATTGTTGCTGTTTTATTCTACAAAAAATTCCAAATAATCACGTTACCCAATAACCACTTCTGATCGGACACCAGCACCATTTCTGACTGATGGACAATTGATAGGGATGAACTTGGTGCTTGAACTATGACTATAAAACTATGGTAGAAATATGATAGATGAACTGAAAGTACTGTAAATAGGTTTAGATGAACGGAAAGTGCTGCAAATATTATTTTCAAAAAATAAAAATATTATAAAATGTAAATATTTAAATTAAATATTTACATATGTAAATATTTAAAAATATTTCAATTTCGAAAAATAATGAGTCTGTATATCAAAGTAAAGGAGTCGTCAGTATGTCAGTGTAATAAATCCCTGCGTCGTACAACCCCATCAAGAACTAACTGTCCGCCGCCTAGATATCCAAAAAATTTCTTCACCTTTTGACCCAGTTTCAACAAATATTATTTAATTTCTTATTAATTTAATACTTTCTTTATAAACATATATTAATAAATAAAAACACCTATTTCAATTACTAAACGTATTTATCGAAATTAAAAACAGCATCATATTAAATTCAAAAACTTTCAATCACAAAAACAAAAAACATATTTGCATATATTCTTTTAACAAATATTTATAATACAAATATAATTAAATAATATATTAACAATATATAATTCTACAAGCTCTTTTTCTACATAAATAACAATCTCTGCGTCGTATAACCCCATCAACAACAACACCCACAATATTGTAATGTTCGACACAAGGTCTACAATTGAATAAATCCATATCTTGTTGATATTGCTTTGGCAATCAAAACCAAATAAGTTCCAAATCAATACTTCTTCTATTCATTAAATACGATTTTGGAATAAAAATCAAGTCCTTATCTTCTACTCCAACAAATGAACCATCAATTTCATATCGATATATAACAGAACCAACTTTCTCAACAACATAATTAATGAAAATACTCCAAACACACCCTATTTTAAAAATAACACACCTCAATACAATATAAAAATTAAATACAATTAATATTTGCTTACAACTATATCTCTTTAAATTAAAAATTTATAAAGACATTCAACATTAGATATACATACATATTTTGATCCAGCTTCCCCTTCTTCCCCGTTTGAAAACCCAAAATAATATATCTAGGTGTCTCTAAATGAGGAGCCGTCTTAATTGACCAACGATGATTTGTTGTCTCAGGAATTCCAGGATTTTCATGAATCTCCCACCCTCTAAAAAACATTTCCATTAAATAATTTTTCATTGTTTATTTTGTTGATGCTAAATCCTGACTTAAACCCACTTTAATATGTGGCATTCGCCATATCACATGATCAATTATTAATTTCATACTTTCGGTCGTAATAGCATTAATTATTACATTAATTATCATCAGCACATCGTTTCAATATCAACTCTTGTGACACATTTAATATCACAAGACGAAAATCCTCGAAAATTCCCATCAAAAGCTTTATAGGAATACAAATACTAAAATTACCTCTACCATCCAATACTGGAGCCTTTCCTGTTGGAAAATTCCAACCACAATTTTCTAATTTATTCACATAACTTGGACTACAAGAAAAATATCCCTTCATAGTTGAAGTTATACCAACATTCCTTACTTCATCTACCTCAACTCCACTAATTACATATCTGATATTACTAAACATAAAAGCTGCTGCGTTATGAATTAAAAATGCTGTAGCACTTGTTTTACTGTCATCACTAGCTAAACGTAATTTTCCTTCAATTAATAATTCCGACTCTGCTGGATATGTATATTTATCTATTTCAGGTATTACAATCCTAATTTCATCATTATTCGCATATTTTGGTGAACCAAAAGGTACGTGATTATGAAATTCCATCTCAGTAATAGAATTATCAACACGAACCTTACTTAATACATCTAAAATATCCATCCTTTATATTGTAGATTTTTATATATACACCCACTATTAACTTCACACAAACAAATTTCTTCTTACACTAAAATACGATCCTCTCTTTACTTCTTATTAATCATAAAATTAATATAAAAAAAATTCCTCTTACCCTGATTGTCTTATACCAGAACTTTCAAACCCAAACTCTCCAAAAGTTTTTTATTTTTATAACTTAAACGATTATGTACAACGTTTCTGCTAACCACATTAAACCACTTATTTCCTGATCTTCGCACAAATTTCCTCGTCTTTTTCCACAATTTATATAACCATATTACTCTTTTTCCTCATATTAATAACACTGTTTTCAACTCATATCCTTCTTCTAATACGCAAATATAATGTCAATTCTTCACCTCTTAAATCAACTAGACGTCCTGCCTGATCGACAGCTCGAATAATAATATTAGTTAACACATTAGTATTTACAGGCATATAAATCTTCTCATCCGGAATTTCTATTATTTTAAATCCTGGTGGAACATTTGGATAAAAATGATATAAAACGTAAGACAATTTTCCATTTATATAAGAACCATCCACTACATTACACATAATATTAATAGCACTGATTTTATTTATATCAACAATTTCGTCACTATCAACCGGAGTATTTCTATCAACAACTCTACGATGAAAACCAAACAACGAACCTATTGAATTTTCAAATGAAAAATCAACTGCCACCGTAGATCTCATATAAACTTTCATCGTATTACTATTACCATTTAATACAAAATAATTTCGTTCACCTTCTTTAATTCGCAATTGTTGACCAATATATTTTTCTTAATCATGTATATCGTAAGAACCCTCAGGAACTATTATGTCCAACCATTGAGAAGGATTACTCACCATAGATTTATAACGAAATACATTATTATGTGATCCTACATTTGGAATTGAGTTATAAGTCTGCAAACTTAACATACACATTTCATATTCGCCACTTAAATATATAGGAGGATTCAATATACATGCTGCCTGTGATCCCTTTCCAGACAACACAAAAGTTAAATCATTCATATCTCCATTATCGTGATTCATCTTTATATATTTATACCTTTATTATATAAAAAATATTATTTCACATTTACAATTTCACTTAATTAACCCTTTAAAAAACAATAAACACAAATGACTGCAGTTTACACTATTAATATCTTGACATCTTGTATAATTATACTCTATAACACTATTACCATTCGATAATAAATACCTTTCAAGTTCAATCGGAGATTTTCAATCTCCATAACTATCAAAATATCTTATTACATCATTACTTTTCATATACGCTACCCAATGAGTCCCCTTTCCAACATTATCATCCAAATTTATTATTCCCTTCTCTTTTTTATGTATAATTCTTGGTAAAGCATCTCTACTAAATATACCCCGAAATTTTCCTATTTTCCACCTTCTAACATATTTCCATAAATCATTTTCAGTTAAAGGTCTTCGAGATAATTCATTTAACCGTTTTTTGACCCAATTCCGTTTGGCAAATACACGCCACAACCCGCTTTATAAGGTTTTATATATAATCCATTTCCAATAGATATACCACAACCTGCTTTATAAGGTTTCAAATATAATCCACTACCTGCAGTTTTAGACTCCATAGCAAGATTATGACGTTTCGCTTCATTTAATTGATCTCTTTCTGTTTTTGCAGTATTAACTGCCTTCGCTATGGCTGCAGCACCACCACCTAATAAACCTAAAGCACCCAAAGCAGCAAACAATGGAATTGAAATATATTAGCAAGTATACCGATTAAAACATTTAAAATCAGCAGCAAAACAGAAATAAATCAATAGAAACTATTCACTTATTTAATTTAATCAGTTCTTAAAACTTATCTATTAATTAATTAGTCTAATCAGTTTATTCTTTTTGTTTATTTATTTGTTTGTGTATACATAAGTCAAACGTTATGTTATTTCTTCATATCGAGCACGTAACATACCTGTTTTCTAACTTCAGCTGTACTTTTTAACCACTTCTCCATAGCAATACCCATCACTCACGAAATCGCTAAATATTGGATTTCAAGAAAATTACCCAAATAAAATGATAAGTTGTAATAATACCTTGACCAATATGGCCAATAAAAATAAAATAATTTTTATTCTCCTTTCCCCGAGATTCTCCGCACCAACCTCTATTGCCTGCTATTCGGGGAAATTACCCGCGATTAATAGGATAGCTGTCGATTCATTTCGCTCTCGTTTCCTATTGCCACCGGTCATTGTTATGTTGTAGTATTGTATACGATTGATTGCTAATATAGTTGTTGTTGTGGTTAATTTATTTTATCCATCATGTCAAATTGTAAGAGAAGAATCGAACTGAAGAAAACAGAGCATTTAGTGCTGAATGGGAGTTGAAATTTTTCTTTACTTCTGTGAAACATAAAATGATGTGTTTGTTCTGCAATACAGTTTTAACCACTTTGAAAAAAGCGAATGCAAAAAAACACTATTCGACTCATGAAGAACATAAATATTACAATATAGAACGGGAATCTCGACAAGCTGCACTTGAAAAATTGAAAAAAAGGAATGCATCAAGAACACTCAAGAGCAGACACGTCCAAGAATACAGCAAAAAGAAACTCTTGTTTAGAAAAGTCTGATGACATATCAGACGTTAAGATATATAAACTGTCAATGGTAGATTTACAATTCCTAAAACCAAACTGTCCAGATTCCAATACATAATGTCGTTCGCACTATTACACTCTCTATATATAATAATTTCTTATATCGTCTTTAAATTAAATTATTTAATTTAAAATACAATTCGATCTTGAATTCCTAAATTATTATACTGTCATTATTTGTCCGATCCTCGTATATATTCAGATGCAGAATCCTTTTGTGTTAATCACGTACAGATGGCCAAAACTGCAATGAAAACCCTAAATCAGATAACCAAGAATGTACTGGAAGTTGGTACATTCTTTCCACTGACTCATATTCTCTATCGATTCTCTCGTGTCATTGGTCCGTTCAAACATGACACGCACACCTTACCCTCCAGCTTACCACGGGGTTCCTTTAAAAAGCCACAGCTAGTAAGAGAACAGTCCTCTTCGCCTTCTGCGATGATCCAGGCTACTCCTTCCACGTGTTTGTGTCGCTAACAGTTATTCGCGCTTTTTGTGACCACGTGTTTAAGTTCGCGTCCGCGGAATATACACAGCATCCTGACCCAGGATATACATACACAAACACGCAAGTAACTCGCGTATCGTTCGATACACATTTTAATGTAATCCTTTTTATATTTTATTAGCAGCTTTTGTACAGCCAGACTTACCCTTTATTGCAGCTGTGCTATTGCGTTTGTCTTGTTTTATTTGTTGCTCTCGATCTTATTAATTATCTTTATTTAATACACTCAAGCTTTAAGAATTAATTTAACTTAGTGAATAAAATTTTAAGGGCAATCCTGTTGTTTTATTTCAATTAATAATCGTTCTTTCAGCTTGGCCCACGTCCTGGACTTTTGATGCTCATTGTACGCAACTACTAGTTATTAACTCCTTACATTACATTCAATTACACTAATTTCTTTTTTATTTGTATTTATTGCAGCGCTTCAGCTGGCCGAGCACGCGCTCGTAATAAATATACTAGCTATCACGCGCAAATAAATATTCTCTATTAAATAATATCTCTATTATTATTTATTAAAACAAGGGAGATAATAAATTCTCGCCATTCGCAAAGAAGGAGGTAATAGCACCACTAATCAGTACAGTACAGAATTAGTCTAATTTTTATAATCAAAAGGATCTTTGTCAGGCTTCAGAAAGGGGCAAATTGAAAGATGGGATTGATTGTTCATATAAAATATTATTAAACGAAAGTAACAAATAATTTTGTGCCTCTAAGGGAAGATGTTTAACCATAATATTAGGTTTACCATCAGCACCAGGACCTCTTGCTTGGGCAATAGCGATTTGCAAATCAAAAAGCGTAAAAGGTCGTGTTAGCGAATGCGTACTTATGTTGTTGAAATTATTAATTTCAAGTTGGTTAAGAATGTAACACAGAACAACAGAAATAAGAAATTGCTCTTAAGCAGCTCAATTGTTTGGTAAGAAAAGTTTTGGAGAAGCAGAAACAGCCCTAGAATAGAGTCCGACTTATTTCTAAACTTCTTTCATATTTAAATTAAGTGAAATATAAAACGCTCTAAAACGTAAGCGTTTAATTTTATTTAATATTTTTTTGGAAAGGGCAATGCATCTTTTGGCAATTATGAAAGACTCCATAGAGCCACTAGCTTTATATTTTTTAATTATAGGTTTTGAAATGTAATACGAGATAAGCCATGGGCCTAAAGGCCCGTAGAGCTAAAATATATATATGTATATATAATTTTTCCTCTTAATTGGTGACTGTGTTTGAGTATTATTTATAGGTCTTTTGTACTGTACAATTTTAGAAAACGTAAAGTTGGATGGCAACTGTGAAATAATATTTATTGAGATTGAATTTCTATTCAGATCTGGAAAATTAACTTCATTAAATGGTATAATTGAAGTTTGTTTGTTGGCCTGATTAAAATCCCTTTTACATAAAGAAATTGCTTCAAAAAAAAGAATAATTATATTTTGCTATAAATACTCTAATTTGCCCTTGATAAACAAATTCTAGGCAGATTCTGTCCTTATATTTTCTTCTTCCGTAGAGATACAGTTTCGACGGTATAAAATACAAGTAGCAGATTGCGATACATCACATTCAATCAAAACATGTTCTTCGGCACATGCTGGACATCTCTTTCTTGAGTTATTTTATGTAGAAACGTGTCTGCATTGTACAGTTTCTACATTGTATTACCGATGGAATAGATACCTCTGGAACCTGAACATTATAAAAAAAGTTAGAATAATTTAGCAAATTTCTCCCACGAAGCGTGACTATAACCGATGCAGAATGTATACAATTAATTTTATTATCTGCCATCACTGATTTTAACGTTTGTTAAATTGGTTTCGACATTCAGAGATGGGTCGATTTGTCTCAAAATCCCTTTACATGACCCCAATTGAGAAAAAATATATGCTTCGAATTATCTTTGAAAGCAAAATTTGATGAAAGACACGTGAATTTGATCCCTAATATATTTTTGCCTCTCTTAATTGACCTACATTCTTATCAACAGGCTTGATATATACAGAAAAAGGCAGTAAATCTGTAATAAGATATATGTACACTCAATGAATGGTTTGTTCCAATTTACAAGCCTTTTAATTTTAGATCTTCTAACAGTTTGGATGTTAAATTTACAACTTTTTGCTATGTGGGACTGCATTTCAATGGTCTGGAACACATGTTATTTTTTTTCGTATAAACCATTTTTGTAGCTCAGGAAGAAGCGAAATGAGAATGTCTATTTGCGGATAATAATGATAAGTTTGTAGAATTAAAACACGATTCCAAACATTGAATCAACGGCACTTAACTTATCTTAGGAATCAGCTATATCCATTCAATCGGAGTTTTTTCTTTTTTTTCTGGGGGGGGCTTGATGATATGAAAATATGAGAAATATTGAAAGATATAAACAAACAAATCTAATAGAAAAATAACTAAAAGGTGTACACTTACCACTGAGTGACAAAAAAAATTAAATTTGCGATTTTACGACTGTACCAATAGCACAACCGATCACCTCAACGTTCTACGTTGGTCTATCCGTCAAAACATCGATACTAATAAAAATATGATAATGAAAATTTACACACATTTAAATACAATGAAACAACATGAAAAATAAGAATTTAATGTAAAAGATAGGTTTAGCGAATTTACAAATTGAGATTAAGACATTTTGAAAAAGACAGACAAATTATAAAACGATGACAAGAAAAAAAAAGCAGTCAGCACTGACTGCGCGTAGGTCGCTTCAGCGAGCCTTTTAGCCGAACAAGAGAGAATTCACCTGACTGTTAAAGCTACAAGACGTAGAAAAATTTTTTAAATATGGCCCATGCTTTCATAAAGATATTGATAGCTCTTTAACATATTTTTATTAATTTCATTTCGCCTAAAAAGTTTGAATATTTAAAATCGATTTCTAGTTCGGTTCTGACCGATTTGAATTTATTTTATTTTACTAAACATCAAGCTATTGATGGGCACTATTAGGTGGGTGATCACCATGTGTATAATAAATAAATAGATGTAAAAATTAGGTGGTTCAGTTTAAAAGTTTATTTTGATGCTCATTGTACACAATTACTAATTATTAACTCCTTACATTATATTACTTTCTTTTTTATTTGCATTTATTACAGCGCTTCAGCTAGCCGGACACGCGCTCGTAATAAATTTACTAACCATCACGTGTGAATAATTATATTCTCTATTAACTAATATCTCTATTATTATTTAGTTGTATTAATTAAGGGAACATTTAACCCCTTAACACGTCACACATAAAATACACCAATTTAAAAAAAAGAGGTAATAAATTGTCGCCCAATAACGTGAAGCTATTTTTAGTTCAAGTGTGATCAACGAACCTACCCGCAGTAACACAATGAAGTCAAAAGTGAAAGGACAGCAGAGCAACCCTTCTAAT
The DNA here is from genome assembly GCA_031893035.1 of Dermolepida albohirtum. Classification (NCBI taxonomy): domain Eukaryota; kingdom Metazoa; phylum Arthropoda; class Insecta; order Coleoptera; family Scarabaeidae; genus Dermolepida; species Dermolepida albohirtum. The sequence continues at coordinate 234,154 of JAVIWB010001562.1, read as the reverse complement.
TCCAAATTAAATGATTCGGTGGCGCCCACATATACTTCGTCTGATATACAATCTCTTATCAATGTTTTACAGCAATTTTGCAAATCAGTTGTATCACCTCTGAAATCAAATATTTTCAGTGGAGATATTTTCCAGGACCTGGAAGTTCTTCTCTTACAGCTGGATCTCATCTGAAAGCACATACGCTAACTCCTGCCAGGACAATCGATGAAATTGCATCATACCTGAATGGAGAATCAGCGGTATGGTTTGAGCAACTTGATGATCAAATTGATTCTTTCAATTGTTTCAGCGAACTCTTTCTCCAACGTTATAAAGCTATCGAACGTCAGGATAAACTTCATATAATTTTGTATGGTTATTTTCAGCAAGAAAATGAATGCGCAGTTCCTTTTCTTTTGAAGAAAAAAACGTTTATGTAATCGTTTATACCCAGACTGGAATGACGCAAAGATTACAACGTTAATTAAGAGGCAATTAAGATCTGAATACAAAGTGAAGTTAGGACCAAAACCTCTACAATCAACGAAAACGTTAAGAGAAGTCTGCATTCAGACCGACAATTATATTCATGGAGATCCTACGGAAATCTACGCATGTAAAGTATCAGCCTCATCTAATTTACTTTTAGGTAATAAAGCGAAGGAGCCGATAACGAAAGGATTACCGCCCTGTAGCTACTACTCGGATAATCACTGGCATCGTAATTGCCCAATCCGCAGAGCGAAACAGCAGCCATCGTTGAATTATTTACAGTATAATTCATCATCAAGCACACCCCGTATATGCGCAAATGTCACAGGACGCTCTGTCGACGCTTTTCTGGACACCGCGACGGCACATAACTTTGCCGTCCCGTCTATTGTTCAACGCATAACATCGAACAAGTTTAATACGGCATCATTAGGCAACAAATTTTCGTACCTGAAAATCACCGGAACTGGGATTGTAAACATGCAAATTCGAAACGAGATAATTGAAATTCCTATTTTTTTTCACCAGATTTACGAATAATCGACACTCAATTAATTTCGTTACATCCAATATGTACCCAAGAACCAAATCTAATCCTAATGTTAACCCTATCCCTTCTTCACGTGCAATCGAGTCTGTTAGTATTTTTCAGCGACCTGAGTCACCTAGATTAAGTAGGTCAACCCAGGTACTTCAGAAGAATACGAAAAATCGACAATCTAGTCGAAAAAAACACGGTACAACACAAGACCGGACATCGAGTCAGGTAGACCGGAGCAGGCCCGTCTTCAAGCGAGACGGACTGTCAACCAGTGCCGGCGATCATCGTACAAACGCCGCCAACCAATGTCGAAAGACCAACGGTCAACATCGAAATCAGAATCGACCTCGCCACAGTGTCATTGGTGCGCGAACGGGTACTCCTACATACGCGAGTATCACAAACAGTAATTTACTTAGTTCTAAGTTAACTAGTGATATAATGTCAGATTAGGGTCGATTCTTCCCCTTTTCGTAGCGATATTATTTTGTATTTTTTCTTTGCGCCTAACACCTGTGCTACTTAAACAAGCAGACCAGTTTTCGCTTTCTTTTTCTTACATTGCTAAGTTCTAGCAATTTCACTTTCACTCAAACGTGATTAACTGGATTCTTGATGTTTAAGGGCGTGCCCTTACTCACCCTGCGATTTTCCAGGTTTTACCGCAATCACTATAGCACTGTATAGCACAAGTCGATCCTGGGCGCATTTTTTGTCCTTAAAGTAACTCGATGATGCATTTGATTAATGATTCCTTATTTGAAACACTAACATCAACATATCACAAATAAGCTCACCAACGTGTCCGGGAATTCTTACGCTCCACATATATACAAATATATGTGGAGCGTAAGAATTCCCGGACACGTTGGTGAGCTTATTTGGGATATGTCAGATTAGAATAATTCTTTATATCATGTCTTCTAAATTAGTTTATTTTAATTTAAAAATATTTCTATTTTCATGTCATAAATTATTATTTATTTTGATCTTTTCGTGATATATACAAATGCAGGAATCTTTTGTATTCGTCACGTCACTGTCAGGCTGTAATAAACTAACCCCTATCGCGTCGTTTCTAGGAAGCCAAATATTGGTGTTCTTCCATTGAAGCACATTTAATATTCAAATATTAATCCTTCTATTTTTCACACAGAATACATGTCCATTATTCCATTACGCTTATCTTGTTTTATTTGTTGCTCTCGATCTTATTAATTATCTTTATTTAATATACTCAAGCTTTAAGAATTAAATTAACTTAGTGAATAAAATTTTAAGGGCAATCCTGTTGTTTTATTTCCACTAATAATCTTTTTTTCAGCTTGGCACAAGTCCTGGACTTTTGATGCTCATTGTACACAATTACTAATTATTAACTCCTTACATTACATTACCTTCTTTTTTATTTGCATTTATTACAACGCTTCAGCTAGCCGTAATAAATTTACTAACCATCGCGTGCAAATAAACATATTCTCTATTAAATAATATCTCTAGTATTATTTAGTTGTATTAATTAAGGGGACATTTAACCCCTTAACACGTCACACATAACATACAGCACAATTTAAAGAAGGAGGTAATAGATTGTTGTCGTTTTTGCTGTTTCTTTATTGCATTGTATTTATATTCTACATGCCGAACAATTGAGTGTTTTACTTGCTGGTTTTGCAGTCATGAGTTTTTTAAGGAAATAGTTGTAAATATTAATTACCTGTTTTTCTTTTCAAGAAAGGCATTCGCCCTTGCGTAGTTTTTTACCTGCAAGCTCCATTATTGGACTATAAAGTCTGAAACAGTAATATTTTGGTTAGTGGATTCATTTGTACCATTTTAAAAACTTACTACAAGTACTTTTGTAAGTTATGGCGTTCTTAAAAGAACGATTTCTTAAACGCAAAAGATTTCGATATAAAAGCAAAACATCATAAATAATACGAAACAATTTGACAGATTAGAATAGTTAGAAATGAAATATCATCCGTAAAACTGTGTGTATTTTCCAAAAGAGATATATACTCCATAAAAAATAATACTGCACTGTGGTCTGGAATGGTCTATAGTACCATCTATTGCAAAAAGCATCATGATTTTCCTACAACCCAATATTTTATTAAATGTAAAATACAATTCTTAAAATCAAATCTACATTTTCTTGATTAAAACCATTATCAAAGCTTACATTGTCTGCAATGCATTGATATTTCTTTTTTAACTGAACATATGGCAAAAAGATTTACATTGTGTTCTGAGATATAGAAATACATGTGCAAGTATGTTTAGAGAAAGTAGCTCAATTTTTACACAAATCAGGTAAAAATGTCGTGATATATAAACTTAAATGAAACAATATAAATTAGGAGAAAATATTGTTTAAACGATGCTACTCTCTAGTAATTGTATTACATGTCATTTTACATTTTAACAAGTAAATATCGAAAAAAATCAAGAACTACTTTCCCTCTCGAAATGTATTTAAAAGGAGGCAACAGAAAGTTATTCAGTATTCTGGAATTTTTCGTATACATATTATTTATGAAATTTTGTTATAAAGGTATAATAAATGTTCTTTCTATATATTATTTAAGAGGGCGTAATATTTCCATGATTGGGTTAATGTATTACTTTTTAGATGAACTTACTTAAATGTTTAATATTAATAGTTTTATTTGGATTAGTAAAATCGTATGGTAGATTTATTGTATTAGCCTTTTTTGGACTTGTCGGGTTGTGGATAACACACTTATTAGCTCAAGATTATCAGAATATAACAAAACCCAAAATATTTGTATCTACATTGGGCAAATTAATAATTAAAAGATCCACAGAAGCAAAAAATGTTATTATTTATAAATTTTTATAACTTCACATGAGTATAATTAATTTTTTAGATGGAACAATTACGTTGGGATATGGTTGTAGCTAATGATCCGTTAAATTGTGTGAAGAGCTTTTTATGTCAGATTGCTGTAGCGAATACGAAATTTACAATTAGTAAAGACGATGAATCAGTGTTATATTATATTAGGTAAGTATGAAATATAGCTTGTTACAAAACAAGATTTGCTGTGTGTACAAACATTAACTTAAAAATAATAAGTACATTAAAATAATCCCTAAAAACACACTTAGATAGAGTAAATACATAGCTTTGAATTCATGTGAGGTATGAGTTTGAATCTCAAAGAAAGACTTTTCTAAAAGTTCATTCAACAATAATTGCTAAAAAATAAATATATTAAATTAAATATCTATCATGCAAGTATGAAAATATACAAGAAAATATTTAATTACAGGCTTATTGTCAGTCTTTAAATAATTCATAATGTATGTATTCCATTAACAATTTTTGAAATTACTGACTTAATGAAGTAATTATATAAACAGATGTATTAGTAAGTACTAACTAAATTTATTAATGTATTATTCAAGTATTGGTAATTTGTCAGCTATTTATATAGTTATTGATGGTCGCAACATGAACTCCAATAAAGAGTCAATGTCTCTTGTTAATCTATATCTCATGTCGAAGCGTCTCTCTTCGACATGCTAAATTATTTAAGCTTCTATTTGTAATGTCTACACGAATACACTATACGCTTTCTTTTTCGGATAGTTGCAAGTTTGTTGATGAAATGGAAGTACAGTTTTTTTCTATACTTACGTTAATGAGACTAGAGGTTACTTGACGAAAAATTAATATTCAAAATGGGTCGCAACCAGAATCTCTTTATAATCTTATTCCGCTAATATATTTTCAAGAAAATAACCACTATAGGAATTTATGGTCGGTTAGTGTTAATGTTAAATATACTGCCAAAAATGTATGATCTAAAATATCTTTTATCCTAAACAATTGAAAGTAGTTCTTTAATCATGATGTGACGTTATTCAGATTCATTGAGGTGTGCGAAGGGTACGCAATTGGTAAACCTTTGCCAATAGGCCTCTGTGCTAACTCATCACCTAACGATACATTACTCGTATCCGTTCTTAAAGTAAAGGCTTCACTAAAATAAGCATATTACAAAATGGATCCATTTATCAAAAGATTTTTACAAGTTTCAAGATAGGATTTAAATTCGTCATTGTGTTATATTACTGCATCGTTTTTTAAAAATATATTTAAAGGTTTCATTAAATGTGAAAGATTATTTATAAAATGTGTAGTAATTTAATAATTCTAAAAAACTTATTCTGTTGTTTTCGGAATTGAATACTTTTTTATGGCTGAATTTTTTTGGATCATGTTTTACGCTTTCGAAGTACTGTATAACTAAAATATGTTATTTCTGTTTATCGGATGCAACATTCAACTATTCAAATAGAAGATGACCTGGTGAATTACTTCATCTAATAATATTTTGATTTATCATGTTTTTAATTTGGCGTTCGATTTCTTGTTTGTAAATAAAGAGATATTTATAATTTTTGATGTATCTAAGTAGGTATTTCGTCATTTATGCGAATTCTGTGCCTAATTTGATACATAAAAGCTAATTTTTTTTCTTTGAAAAATAGAACAGTCTTTACTTAAATTTTTAATTTAAAATTTTCCGTCTTAGTTTAAATGAACACCTAAATTTTGTTCCGGAATGTCATCAAAATTGCTAAAATTTGAACTAATAGTTTCAGAAAAATTCAATGTTAGTTTTGTTGTATTATTTAAAATTGTAATATTATTTAAAATTATGGTAACCATCGAAAAGGAAGGAAAACATTGAGTTTCGTGGAAGTGTCTTCTTTTCTGTATTGGTTGGCTTTCACATGCCCACATAATTAGCGTCCGGTCAGTTATGTTATTTCTTTTTTTTAATAGCGCCTTTTAGAATTAAATATCCTGTTAAAAGTTCGATTTTTTACTTGCAATCTTTTGGCATAAATCTTATAAATAAACTTTTAATGGAATTCATCTTGCGCAAGCCATTAAATATACGCCTACACTAAACACAAACTGCGCTGTTTGTTAAGCACGTGCAATAAAATTTCTGATAAAAACCTATATGCGATTATACCTGAAACTGTTACGGCTGCATTTGTTAATACCGTTTGTATTGTAGAACTAATGCAATTCAACGCTCATTAAAACGTATATTCGATTCTGTCTGATTGTAGTTTCGACTACTCTCGTTTCAATGTTGTAATTTACATTTCTATTATTTAATGGGTGTTTCAATTGAAAGCGACTGTAATCATTTAACAATAAAATTCATAGCAAAATTCGAGAGGCATGGTTCGACTGTGAATAAGCCACCTTCTGTAAGTGTATGTACCAAGTTGTTCAGCAAGTTTTGGCTTTCGATAATAAAAACGCGATAGTTTGAAATACATTTTATTATTGAACCTCCCTGAACATCAATACACTTGTTCCAGTGATCTTCTATTGTATGGATTCCATCCTTTAAGTGAGAATCCGGAAGACTGTCGAAATACGTTTCCACGGCTGCTGTTAACTCTTCGTTCAACGAAACTCGTTTTTCACGAATGAATTTTTTGAGATGTAAGAACAACCAGAAGTTAGATAGAGTTAAATCTGGCGAATAAGGTGGATGTTGCAACAATTCGTACTTTAGTTAGTTTTTTCAGCTATGTGAAAGGGTGAATTGTCTTGATGAAAAACTATTTTTTTCTTCTGTAAACCAGGTCTTTTCTCACGAATTTTTACATCTAGGTGGTTCAAAAGCTTACAATAGCTAAGTTTATTGTTTTACCAGTTTGGAGGTAATACACGAACAAAATTCCTTTTGCATTCCAAAAAATTGATGCTAACACTTTCTTGGCCGATTTCTGGATCTTAAGTCGATTCGGAGCCGAAGTACTGGGTTCACACCATATCTTAAGTCTCTTGTTTTGATTGATGATCATGGTGACAGACCTAAGTCACATCCATAGTGATGAAACAACGCACAGAATCGTTTCTATTCTTTCTAAAACGCTTCAAATGTTGCTGAAAAAGTCGCATTCTAATGTGTTTTTGTTCCATTGCTAACGCATGCGGCATCCATTTTGCACACAGGTTTTTGAAACCCAAAACTTCAGCTAATACATTGCTCACATTGAGATGCCTCTCGGTTAATCTTCGATCTTCCAAAACTATATCCTATATTTTTGCTACGATTTCTGGTGTTGATGCACTTTTTGGACGTCATTCGCGTGGATCCTCTTCGGTCATGAATTTGTTTGGATGCCACACCTTCCAAAAATAAGAATTTAATCATTGCAGGATATTTATTTTTTCTATTGTAAATACTTTGAAGCGTCAACTTTGAACACCTGCAAATATACGAGTGAAAAAATATACAGCGACATACGAGCGACAAAATTTATTGAACAACCCGGTAGTTCTTGTTTCGAGAATAATATCGTTGGTGCGAGTTTGACTGAAAATCCGAGAACATTTCGACATTGAGTCCAGAAATTCAACATCTCGGTGACTTCTATGCAGCAAATATTAGGCAAAATCCCCCACTTTAGCGCATAAAAATTCAGTTGATGCAGAAATTGAAGCATAGACAGCATGGATAGCGCCGTATCCTTGCCGACACGCGCGTGCTAATCACTTATTTTGAAAGTGATATTGTTCATACATCTGCTGTCAAACTTTCAAACAGATTATGCATGAACGCAGGTCGTCACTATCGGTCCAAATAAATGATTCGTGCATTTTCTTAATTATGAATAAAAATAAGTTCCGTTCTTTTTAAAAGGCTTAAATTCTAAACTAATAAAAACGGAGTTAGGCGAAGTTCATAATTAGTTTTCTCTTGCTTATGCAACATTTTATAAACTGAGGAGTTGAATTTAAACGCGGTAAAACAAACACAGGGAGTGCACAACGTTCTGGCAAACGTTAAAGAGCTACCGATGAAGAAACAATTGAAAAAGGCCATGAAATCATGTTGAATGATGGACGAGTAAAGTTGTGAGAGATAGCTAAGAAAGGAACTATTTCATATGATAGCATACAATGCATCCTACATCAATATTTGCACATGAGAATGATTGGTATGGCGTTTGCTGACAATCCATGCAATGCGTAGACATATTCAAACGTAATGAAAACGATTTTATTGACGTTTTATAACTCTTATTGAAATGTGGAAATATTACTATGCTCCGGTGACTAAAGAACAGACAAAGCAGTGGACATAACGTGGTGAACCAGCTTCAATGAAAGTCAAGACGACGTGTGGTATGTTTATCTTCTATTGAGATTTTCGAGAAATAATGTTTAATGAATACTTGAAACATAGAAAAATATTAACAGACAAGTGTTATGCGTGGTTATTAGATAGATTGAACGAAAAAATAAATGTTAAAACATCTCGTTTGGTAAAAAAAATTTGTACTACCAGGACAATGCGTCGTTTCACAAGTAGGCGATTATGATAACGAAACTATACAGATTAAGATTTCATTTAATTGAGCATGCAGCGTATTCCCGAAACTTGGCTCAGTCAGATTTTTTTCTATTCTCAAACCGGAAAATAGTTAGTTGAGAATTAATTCTCATCGAAACTGTAAATAAATATTTCGAAAGTTTATATAACGCAACGCGTTATATAATATGTAGAGCTTAGAAGAGATTAGCAGAAAAATGAATATGATTTTCCCCAAAAAGTTTTTTTTCTAGGTTGTACTAGAAATTTTCCAATCTATCCTGGTAAGTAAAATAATCTCTTTGTTGGTACTCTCAAACTTGGATGTGATATTAGAAAACGGTTAAGAGAGGATATTGGTGTTGAGGTAATTAAACAGGTAGTAAGAAAAACAATTTTCATGGTCGTATAATACACACAAGCCTTTCATGAAAGGAATGAAATAAAAAATTTATATTTTTACAACTAAATTTTATTGTAATCATATTCGTAGTCATAATCAGAATATGCATATACAAATGTCATCAAAAACAAACACATTGAAAAATATTTTTTTACTAGTGATAAAGCAAGCCAAATATTTATCAAGAAATCTTAGTAAATTAGCTATGGAGCTTATTTATTTAGAGTGATAAATATAGGTAGGTTTTGTGCGTGTGCAAGCCAGACGCGCAAACACTTTTAAATTATTTTATCGAATAACAAACACTTTTAAAATATAAACGATAATAATTTTAACAGATGTTATACTTCCGATTGGCGTTGATTAATTGCGTATTTCTGGGGCCCAGTTGCTCTATTTTTTCGACATCATGTCGATCACTACCAAATCTCTTGATGACACGGCATGAACTAAGAAATCGGAGGGATAATTTTGATTCATTTTAGAATTGGGTTCTTCGAATTACTACCAGATATCAGCTTCATATAGTCTTGGCTTCTTTCTTTTGCGTTTATAATCTTTCTTGTTTTTTCTCGCACCTTCTGTTTCTTGGCATATTTTCGTAATTCTTCTTTCTTCGGAAAATAAAGTACTCTACTTCAATAATGTCTTTTACCTTGATATCTTCTGATCTTGACATTTCTACGACAAAAAGCAGTTTAAAGTGGAAATATTTACTCTAGGCTGATATGTGCTATTTAGAACCTCTTGTAATTTTCTAATATGCTTGTACCAAACCTGTGGTTTATATATTGTTCATTTCACGGACTTGTAAATTATTCTACAGGTGGATTGTGAATTTCCGTATAGCTGACATCTGTGGCATTGTCCGTTGCTTGCTTTCTTGATTAGTGCCTCCATTCGCACTACCAGTTTACAGACATCTGTGAAGCCGTATAATTCTGCTGCCTTATCTCGCGGCACCTCCACTAGTTTCATTGGGTAGGGCGTCTTTATCACCGGGTGTCTCATTCTTGACACCGTTGTGGTTTCTATGTTTTTGGTTTTTAAATCCTCTTTGATTTCTTCCGTAGAGAAATCTTCGGGAATGCCACAGATCGCTACTTTGAGTGACCTCCTTTCTTCTAGCCGGTACGTATGGTACGGCGTTTTTCTATAATCTAACAGCCTTGTTGCTGCTCTAAAATCGTTGTTGTTGCAGGGTGGATTCTGGTCCCGCCTTCAATTAGCCGGACTTTAGTAAATCTAATTCTTTTCTGGCCCATTTCCTTGTTTAATGTTCCCCATGCGTTTTTGTCTCATATAATTATGGGTGATATCTTGCCGTTTTCTTCGCTTAATGGTTTTTGTATTTTTTTTTTTTTGAGTGTTTTGACATTGTTATTGTTGTTTGATGTTGTTTTTGTCGGTATGTTGATTGTTTGTGTCAGTTTTCGTGTGTTTTTATTGGTTATTGATGAGGTGGATGGCATTTGTTCCGTCTTTGTGTTGTTTTCTTTTTTGTGTTTGAAACTTTGTCGTCGTCCGAGTCATTGTGTTACGTTTGTTTTTTACCAGCGTAAACGGTGTCTTGTCTGGGTCGTCAGATAAGGGGAAGACGATTTGCATCGCCTCGTCTTTCTTTGTGACTTGTGTGGAAGTTGCGTCTTTTGTGTTTTCTGTGTTTTTTGTTTTCATCTTTGTCTGCACTGTCTTCGTCTTGTTTGTCTAGTTGCAATAGCAACGTTTTGACGTACAGGAGTATGTCTGTCAGTTGTTGTCAGTTTAATTTACTCGTGTGTGTTGATGTCGGCGAGCGCCTTGAAGTTCGTGTCGATGACTATGTCGACCGGTTTTTTGTGTGTTTTATTTTTGTTAATTGTCGTACCCTTGTTGATCTTTTCTTCTTCCTCCTTCCGTGGTGTTGATGGTCCTGGTTTTGCTGACGTCTCTCCATTCTTCGATGTTCTTTGGCTGTTCTTCTCCATGTCGGTTCTGTTCTCTCTCTGTTTCCTCTCAGGTGTTTCACCATCTAAGCGGCTTCGGCCCGCAATCGCCGTCGCCTCCCAAGCCGACGAGTCTGCCGAGTTTACCCGAGAATCGGACGAAAGCACCGCTTTTGTCGCTGATATTGTTATATCGCTTCGTAGCACAACACGTATAAGCGCGGTCGCACAAATCTAACTTCAGTGGCATGTACCAAGATACGTGCGCGCAGCTCGGTATTCTCGAAGAGAATGTACTGAAACGATTCTTCTTCTTTACAATGTTACTGCAGATGAACTTACTTCTATTTCTGCGAATTCTTTATTGAGGATTATGTGTGAAGCGATGTTAGGGGAACCTGAGGTGCACTATGGTGCGTAAATTCCTCCTCTTTATCATTAAAAATAGTTTGTGGTGGTGTGATGTATAAGTGTTCTTGATGGGGTGGTTTTTAATTAAAGAAAGAGATGTTCCTTTATAGAATGTGGGTAAAAAATTCAAGGGGGGTCATCAAGTAGGATGTCCTAGGGATTTTTGTGTTTTCCATAGTGGAAACCGATATAGATTCTTGATATTAGCGGATTTTCGTGAGTGGAGGTGGAGTCGAAATATGATCTAGCAAGTGGTATGGCGAATTCTTTGATAGTTGGCATTTGTAAATTATTATGTAGGGTGTCATTCGAGACATACCAGGGGGAGTTGGTGATTGTTCGCAAGGCTTTGTTTTTTTTGGTTTGTAGTTTCTTTATGTGGGTGTTGGCGGCGTGTCCCCATATGGGAATGGCGATCATTGAAGCTCGAATTACTTGTTTGTATATTAACAGTTTTAATTGTAGTTTGGGTTTGTTGTTGACCTGAAGGAATGGGCCATGATTTCCATGGTCCTTGTGGAAATATCATCAGTGTGAGCAGACCAAGTTAGTCTGGTATCGAGAGTTAATCCTAAGTATTTGATCGATGTTTACAATGGAATTTCCCTGTCAAACATCGTCAAATTTTCTGCTGGGTGTTGTCTGGTGCTTCGGCTAAAGATGATTGTTTGGCTTTTATCGGGATTTATTTTGATCCTCCATAGAGTAAGCCAAGTGTATTAATGGGGGGGATTGGGGATCTGATTAACTTGTAGAGGAGGCCGATATGCCAAACTCTGTTTAAGGACTTGTCAATGTCGAAAAGCATTGCGCTGGTGGCTTGACGATTGTTAAAATTAATGGTAATTTGATCTACCACTCTGTGAAGTTGATGAGTGGTAGAATGGGACTTTCGGAAGCCGAATTGGTGAATAGGAATGATGTGTTCCTCAATATGATCTTGCAGACGAGAGAGTATGATACGTTCCAGGACTTTTCCCATTACAGGCAGTAGGCTGATTAGCTTGTAAATTTGGAGAAAAATTGGATTTTCACTTTTCTTCCTTATCATTATGACGTTTGCCTTTTTCCAGGAGGAAGGGAAATGGCGAAATCGTAAAGAGGCGTTGTAAATGTTGAATAACGTCGTCATCCCTTTCCGGGGCAGTGCTTTCAGGGCAGTAGCAGAAATACTATCGTGGCCAAGGGCACGTTTTCTTTTGAGATTTTGGATAATGGACTTGAGTTCTCCGGGGGTGGCAGGTGATATGAAGTTTGGATCAGGTATATCCAGGAGCGTTTCTACTTCACGGTCGACCATGTCCAGGTGGTAAGCAATTTTGTAGGTACTCAGCAAAGGCTTCAGCTTTTTCTTCTGGAGAGAAAACGGTGTCGTCCAGGCAGTGAATTTGGGGGTTGGGGGAGGGGGGTGACCTCCCAAGGATCTTCTTGATTTTCCATAGCTTTGAGGTGTCGTCCAAAGATTCCATTTTGGAAATCCAGGATTGGTTCCTGTGGTTATATCTGACTTCGACGGAGAGACAGTTGAATAGCCGTTTATCGTCAGGATGGAGCGTTCTGGCATATGCTCTTCTCGCTCTGTTACGAGAGGTTATCAAGTCCCTTATGTTATTGGGGAGTGTGGTTCTGTGGGGGGATTTTGGGCTTTTATTGGAGGCAAATTGTAAGGAATCATGGAGCGATGATGTAAGGATTGTACTTGTTCTTCAAATTCTTCAGGTGAATTTGTGAAAATTATGAATGGAATAGTGTTTTGGACATTTCTGGTAAATGCTGGCCAAGACATTGTTGTGTGGTATTTCTGTGGTTCGAGGACGTCACGTCCAAGATCAATGATAATTGGATCGTGGTTGGAATCCAATTCCTGCACGGCCGAGATGGAGAGGTCCAGATTTAAGTTTTTGGCGACCATGATATCTAAGATATCAGGACGACCAGCATGGCCGTAGTGTATAGGTACTATTGGACCGTCAACGAAGATGTTTCTGGTTTCCATATACTTGGCTAATTTCTTCCCTGAGGCGTTGCAAACTCGTGAGTTCCAGATGGGATGCTTGCTGTTCGAATCACCTGCAAGCATCAGGGAAGGTCTTTTGTAGATTGCTGCTAATTTAAGTAATCCGAAATGCGTGTGAATTTTTATGCTGGTGGTTTCAAATGACATTAATACAGAGGGAGAAACAATGGTAGTGGGTTAGTGAAGACTTAACTAGGATGGCCGTGCCTCGGCCACGACCGAAGATGCGATTATTACGATAGATTGAGTAACCTGGAACACGGATTTCTGAAACTTGACGAAGATGCGTTTCATTTATGAGCGCTACGTCAATGTTGTAGCGTCTCATAAATTCACGTAATCCTAAGATTTTATTAGTGAGTGAGTCAACGTTCCACGCCATAACTTTAAAAGAAGAAGGTGCTCTAGGAGGATTATTCATTTGCAACGTTAAAAAGGTTACAAATTTCTTTGGTGAAGCTCAGGATTATGGGGATGGCTTCTTCAGTAGAATTGACATCAGCAAGGCTGAAGCCAATGCGAAAAACTAACGATAACAGGCCCGCTATATTATCCATATTGAAGCAACTGCTATTCTTTTTTTGTTGATTTTTTTTGTGGTTGTTCCTCTTGTGAGGAGTGTGGTTGAGGAATGGATTTGGAAGGGAAATTCTTCTTTTTCGGCAGTTGGGGGAAATCTTCAGTTTTTCGTTGTTGGGCAGCGGTTTTGGGTGCCCAGGCTGTAATTTAGGGGGCCCTGGGGGGTGGTGGGCGAAGTTGCTGTGAAGCAGAGGCATTGGAGGATGGAGTACTGGATAATGTATTGGGAGCCCTGGGGGATTGGCAATCTGAGTTATTTGAAAATCTCATGCTGGGGTGTTGGGGACGTCCCCTGTAACTAGCGGTATGAATACCGCTGCAGTTGCAGCATATGGCGGGGGTGTCTTTCGGTTTTGGGCAAACACTGCTGTGATGCCGTAAACCACATATTGTGCAGCGGGGAGTCATGGAGCAAAGATGCTGGCTGTGATCGTAACGCTTACAACGAAAGCACTGAATTGCTTCCGAGCATTTTCTTGGGGATTCAACCAGTATTTTTAATCTGTTGACTTCCGTAACATCAAAGATTTTTTTCCCATTGGGTGTACGGGAACATTCAGCAAGGACGAGCGGCATGGGGGCTTGTCCGCGGAATTTCTTCATACGATGTACTTTAAGGATGTCGATACCTTGATCGAGGAGATCTTGGTGAACCTCATCAGTAGAAATGGCAGTAGGAACTCCCCTGATTACTGCCCTGATTGGCCTGTCTACAGGGAGACGGTAGGTGAAAAAACCGAAATTTTCTTTATTAAGGAATATAACCATTTTACGGTAGTCCTCAGGGCTTTGAGGATTTACTCTGGTTCCGTCAAAGGTATTCTTTACCTCAACAAATTTTATTTGTAATGCATCAAAACGATTTGAAATTACAGTCCATTTTTCTTTATTTTGTATAGTAATAGGGGGTATGCGTTGTAATTCCCCTTTGAAAGATTCGTTACTCCCCTGAGAAGGGGGAACTGTATGAAGTAGATGCTTGATTTTGAATTCCATGTTCGTTATCTTCTTATGCAAGAACTTTGTATTTGTTATCTGATATTGTTGCTGGGTTTTTATTTTCTTCAATGGAATTACGACGGGGCCGCTTCTTCCGGTTTTGAAAAATAAATCCTTCTTCATTTGTTGTTTCATTAGTAGGAGTAGATACGCCGCTTGAATCACTCGTAATTGAGCGATTATCCGCTGTATCCATATCATCGCCTAAATCCGAATTATTTTCCATTTCGGAAATACTTTGTGCAAGTTTTATTGCCGCCTGTTGTATTACCGCAGCGTTTGGATTTAAAATAGACGGCCGTAAATAATTAGGCGGAATTGTGTTCTATAGTGGTGGAAGAGTTCGTGGAATTAGGTTTGTTAATATTCATTATAGGGCGGGACCCATACAAAGGACTTCGCGTGGACGTGACGCGAAATACGCGACACTAGATTTTTTGCCCGGAGGGCGGGGCTTACGCCGAGAAGCGAGCCAATGACGTAACACTTTTTACATTAAGAAATTAGTAAACACTGAGACAAATAAACTAACTCTTCGGTCCAAGCTTCTGGGTTTCCGGGCTGGAACCGCGTCACTAGTATATCTGCCGACGTTTCGTACCCATTCGTATGGGGGACCCGGAAACTGGAAACTACAAATGGGTACGAAACGTCGCAGATAGCACGGACCACGACCACGGAAGTCTATGTACCAAATTAACTCTTCGGTATTTTGAGGCACCAAATACAGCACTCACAAAACACGATTGCACATCACCGAAACTCGGGACGGACTGAATGATGTGCTGAATGCAATGATGACTGAAACGATCAACTTCAATTTCTTTGTAGTTTATTTGAGCTAGGGCTCTGCCCTTTTACTCCTAGTCTTCGATTTGATTAATCATGACATTGGGTTCTTGTTACTACTGGCATTTACTCCGTGTCTTCACTGCCGATTTCCATTCGCGGTCGTCTGTATTTTGAGTATTTTGTCGAGTATTCCGTTACGTGTGTAAGTGTCGGGTTTGTGTTTGTTTTTATCTGATTGTAGAAGCTCTTAGCTCAGCCCTTTATGAAGGGGATTATTGGCTCCATCTTTGTTTCGTGGTGTATTTTGAGTGTTTCGTACGTACCACGGCGCCCTGAGTGCTAACCGTAGCGTTTTGTTTTGAAAGGTGTCTAGTCTTTTTTTGTGTGTTCGTTTTACGTATAGCCACATGGGTGAGGCGTATGTGAGTATAGGTCTTATGATTTGTTTGTATATCAGGACTTTTGTCTTGAGTATCAGTGTGGATTGCTTGCCGGTTAGCATCATTAATGCGCCGCGGACTTGCTTGGCTTTTTTGATTGTTTTGTCGATATATCGTCTGTATGCAAGTGTTTTATCTAGAGTAACGCTTAGATATTTGATTTCGTCTTTCCACTTGATGTGGGTGTTATTAATATTAATCGTTCGGTCGCGGGTTTTTCTCCTTTTTGAACACTATTGCTTGGGTTTTTTCGGTATTTATCGCGATGCGCCAGGTGTGGCACTAGTCGATTAGTTTGTCTGGGTTTTCTTGTAGTTTGTGTATGGCAATGTGTTCTTTAAACGATTGCGTGAGTATCGCGGTGTCTTCCGCGTACGTGGCTATTATACCACGTGGCGGTTTTGGGATGTCCGCGGTGTATATCGCATAGAGGTGCGGCGACAGTATTGAACCTTGTGGTACCCCTGCCGTTAGCACGTGCACTGCTGATAGTGCATCTTGTATGTGTATTTGAAATGTTCTTCTATATAAGTATGTATGTATCATTCGTATTATGTGTTTTGGATAATTGTATGTGTAGTTTGTGTATTAATCCCTGGTGCCAGACCCAATCGAAAGCTTTCGATATATTTTTTCGATATATCGAGGAACGCGGCTGCGGTTTTTTTGATTTTTATTGTACCCATCATTTATATATTCGGTCACCCTAGATGGTTGTGTCGTGGTCGAGTGATTTGGCCTGAAGCCGTGTTGTTCGTTTGGTATTATGTTCTCTAGGTCCAGGTGTTCCGTTATTCTAGCTAGTAATATTCTATTACTTTGCTAACTGTGGGTAATAAGCTTATCGATAGTTCTTTTTGTGGTCTTACTCGGTTGCTACTTTTGCGTGTTTCCATTGTTCCGGGTATGTTTGTATTTTTAGTATCGCGTTCGCTATTGCTAAAATGAACATGAGTGTTTTGTGTGGTAGTGCTTTCATCATCCGATTGTTTATGCCGTCGAAGCCGGGTGCTTTATTGTTTTTGGTGCGTTTGATCGGGTGTTTTATTTCGTCTGGTGTGAAAAAGTCGGTATGTTGTGTGTTTGGTTTTTTTATCTCTCTGTCAGTTAGTTTGTATATGTTCGCGATGTATTGTATGTTAGTATTTTCCCAATTGTTGGGTTTCGATCTGTGTGTGTTGTGTTCTGTTAATATCCGTTTTCCGTTTCTAGCGGTGGTATAGTGATTTTTTGTTTTTTGAGTGTTCTACATAGTCGCCAAAAGTCGTTTTGTTGTTTGTCCGTGTCTATTTTTTGTAACTTGTTTTGCCATTTCGAGTTTTTAAACTCTCTTATGGCGTCTTTTACCTGTTGTTGCAGGTTGTTGACCGCGGTTTTGTCTCGCGGGTCTAGTGTATTGTGGATTTTTTTATGAGCTTTGTTTTTGTCTTTTATGAGTTGTCTTATGTCGTGTGACAGTTTATTTGTTTGGTATTTGTGAGTTACTTGAAACGTGCTTGCTGTCGTGGCTGTTTTTATTGAGTTTTATATCTGAGTGACTGCATTTTTTTCTGTTATTTCTGGTGTGTTTTGCTTTAGGTGTGTTGTGAAGGTTTCCCAGTTCGTGTGTGTTGTGTTGTATGTGTGGATGTGGGATTATTGGGTTGTGTTTCGAGCTCAGAGCTTCTTCGGTTTCTATTGTCGGTGTGTTGTGTATGTTGTTCGTTACGGCTATGTCAAGTTTGTCCGGACTGTATCCCGCTTTGAAATATGTGGGCTCGTCGGGCGCGATGACGTTTACCCCGTGCTTTTCATGGTACTTCAGTAGTTTTCTTCCGTGGTCATTATTATATTATATATATTATTATATATTTGTTTTCAGTTCTGCCGTGTTAGGTATCGGTAATTGCGTGTGTTTTATGTTTCTTTTCACATATATCGCCGTTCCACCACCTGGTGTTTGTCTGTCTCTTCTGTATGTCCTGTAGTTCCTTAGATTTAATCTTTGCGCCGGCTAGAGGTGGGTCTCCGATACCAGGATAACGTCTGCTTGTTTATCTTCGGCGTATATCCGTAGCTCTTGTTTTCTCATTCTTAACTCGTTCGCATTCCATGCGATTATCTTGAGTGCCGCTGGGTTAATTTTGTTATCCATTAAAAAAGTTGTAGAATAGTTTGAATGTGCGTCAAGAATGTTTTTGTTTCGTTCGCGGACGGGTTGGTTTTGCTGAAAGTTAGCAACATTTCCCTGAGTGTAGCAGCGGCGATTGCTGCTTTATTCGCGCTGTTATGTGTGTTGTGCGCGTTTTGTGTGCTGTTTTGTTTTGGTTTGGGTTTAGGTATTTGTGTTGTGTTTGTGATTGTCTGTGGTTTTACGCCTGTTATTATATTTGCGTATGTGTTTGCATTATTATTATTTTGTGGCGCGTGGTGTCGGTAATGTGGTGTTCTTTGTTGTTGTTGGTTAGCTGTCCTTGGTTGTGGGTCCTTGACACACCCTCTGTCGTTTGCGGTGTGTGTTCCTCCGCAGTTCGCACATATTGCCAGTGTATATTTGCTTTTTACGCATTCTTCACTCTTGTGGTCTGCCCCACATTTAACACACCTGACGATCGCTCTGCAGGTGTATTGCGAGTTGCCGTATAACTGACATCTGTGATATTGGCGTTTCTCGCTTTTCGGATCAGCGCCTCGACGCGGATCACTAGCCGGCAAATCTCGGTTAAGCCGTATAATTCTGCGGCTTTGTCTCGCGTTGCCTCTACCAGTATCATTGGATAGGGCGTCTTTTTTATCGGGTGTCGCATCCTGGACACAGCGATGGCTTCTATGTTCTTGTTTAGGAGATCCTTGTGGATTTCCTCGACGATGAAATCTGTAGGGATGCCGCGAATCACTACCTTCAGCGTCCGCTCTTCCTCAAGCCTGAAGGTGTGATACGGCGTTTTCTTATGGTAAAGAAAATGCGTTGTCGCGCGGAAATCGTCTGTGGTGGCGGGTTGTATTTTGATGCCCTCCTCGCTGAGGCGGGCTTTTGTGAAGCGAATCTTCTTCACATCCATTTCTTTGTTTAACTGCCCCCACGAGTCCTTTTCGCGGATGATAATGGGCGGTATTTTTTCCCTTTTCATCTGTTGCGTTTGTTTGTTTTGTTGTATTCGTGCTTATATTGGGTTTTGTTGTTGTGTGTTTCTTTTGTATGTGTGTGTTTGTGTCGATTATTTTTGAAGTTGACGGTGTTGGTGCCGCCGTTTTTTATCTTTTTTGTTCTTCATCCGATTCGTGGTGGTGTTTTCTTTTGCGTTTTACTACCGTGAACGGCGTGTTATCTTCGTTTTCCTCGTCGGAGGATGGGGGTAGACGACTTGCATCACCTCGTCTTTTAGTGTAGGTTGTGTTTCTTGCGTGATCGTGTTTACGCTTGGGTCCGCGGTGTTTGTTTTTGTGTCTGTAATGTCGGTGTGTTTTGTGTCGTTGTTACTTTTTTTTGTGTGTCAATGTCCATGTCGCCGTCCTGCTCGTCGAGTTTCAGCAGCAACGTCTTGACATACAAGAGTATGTCCGTTAACTGCTGTCGGTTGAGTTTTTCCGCCGACTGTTTGTCCGTTAGTGCTCCCATGTCCGTGTTAATTATGATTTCTACTGTTTTTTTTGCCGGTAGATGTGTTCGTGTTTATTGTGTTTGTGGTTGTGGTTGTGGTTGTGGTATTTGTTTTGGTAGTCTTACCAGTAGTAGTTGTTGGTTTCTTCTTTGTTGGTTCCTTTTCTTTGCCTTTCCTCGGGGTTGAGTTTCCCGGTTTTGCTGCTTCTCCGCTTTCCATCTTGTTGTTTTGCTGCTGCAGTTTAGTCACGGACTGTTCACCGTCTAAGTGGCGCCGGCCGCAGCCGCTGTCGCCCGCCGAGCCGACGAAAATCGGAAGTAAGAGGCCTGGGAATTTGCGCTTTTTAATTTCTTTCTCTATCTTGACTGGTTTTGTTTCTTTTATTGGAAACACAATGATGCACTAGCACAAGCGAGTCACAAAATAACCAAAAATTTCTTTAATATATCCGTTCAGTTAGCATGTACCAAGATACGTGTTTACTGCACGGCTGCCTCAACGAGAATGTGCTGAAGCTTCATCTTCATCTTCTTTACATTACTTCTGGGGTTGAACTTAGTTCTTTTACCTCGAATTCATTATAGAGAATGGTGTTAGAGAAGGGGATCCTGAATGGAACACTTTGGTGTGATAAAAATCTCCCCGTAGACTTGAAAATAGTGAAAATGAATTTACAGAGTGAGGGGATCTTGAGAAGAACTTGTAAGGTTCATGAGAAGAATTCTTGGGTGATTAGATAAGCGGGGAATTACGGGGGGTCGTCGAGAAGAATGTCCTGCGGTAATTTGTGCTTACCGTATAGGAATTCAGTATTTATGCGGTTCATTAATGGGTTGGAGTGAATATCAATGGTAGAAAAATAGCATTTAGCCAATTCTTTGGCGTAATCCTTTAAGAGGGGTAATTGGAGATCCTCGTGAATCGTTGCATTGCTGACAAACCAGGGGGCAGCAACTATGGCTCTGGCGACTTTATTTTGTTTAGCTTGCAGTTTGCTAATGGGTGTTAGCAGCATGCTCCCAAATAGGGATGGCATAAGTCATTGTTGGGCGAATTACTTGCTTGAATAGTAGTTTTTAAGGTTAAGTTTTCTCTTGCCAGAAATGAGAGAATAGGGTTGGGATAGAGCCGCCATGGCTCTGTTGGCGATTGCTTCTGTGTGTGGTTTCCAAGTTAAACGGGAATCCAGTATAACTCCGAGATACTTGATGGAATTATTCCATGGGATATCTCCGTCAAACATTTCGAGGTTATTGCTTGATTTCTTCCTTGTATGTCTGACAAAGATAATAGCTTTGGATTTTTCAAGGTTAATCTAATCCTCCACAGACTGAACCAGAGTTCAAGAGCATCTATGGATTCTTGGAGTCTTTCTTCGATTAATGCTAAAGATTTCGAAGAGGAGAAGATAAGTGTATCATCCGCAAATAAAGCTAAATGCGAATGATGTAAGTGCGGAATATCGTGGGCAAAGAAGTTGTATAGGATCGGGGACAGCACCGAGCCCTAGGGAACTCCAGCAGTGATAATATGGGGAGCAGATCTATGGGCTTTAACTTTGACAGAAAAGGTTCTGGTAGTTAGAAACGAATAGATGATGCGTACAATGTGTGGTGGAGTTTGCGTAATAATTAATTTGTATAGGAGACCCTGATGTCATACTCTATCAAAAGCCTTTGCAATGTCAAAAAGCACAGCACCAGTAGCCAGTTTTTTATTATAGTTGGTAGTGATATGGTCCACAACCCGGTGAAGTTGGTGGGTAGTGGAGTGGGCCTTACGAAAACCAAACTGCTCATGAGGGAAAATTTCGAAGATTTCTGCATGTTCTTGGAGGCGGGAGAGAATAGATTTTTCCAAAACCTTCCCCATGACTGGCAGAAGACTGATAGGTCTATAGTTTTGGGGAAAGGTTGGATTATCTGCTTTTTTCCTGATCATAATTACTGAGGCTTGTTTCCAGGTATCAGGAAAGTGGTTTAGGCGGAGAGCAGCGTTTAAGAGGTTTAAGAACGCCATGAATCCCTTGCGAGGTAGGGCATTCAGGGCAGTGGCTGTGATGTTGTCATGGCCAGGAGCACGTTTTTTTTTTTCAAAGATTTGATTATGGTGGTGAGCTCACCGAGGGAGATAGGATTGGGGGGAGAATGGTTGGTGAACTGAAGGTAATTGTTGACCTTACGGTTGACCATATCAATGTGATCAAGGTCGATGTGGTCATATACTGGCGTGAAACAGTTCTCTAGGTAATCCGCAAAGGCCTCGGCTTTGTCTTGGTCAGAGTAAACCATTCCGTCCAGATAGTGGATTGGCGGAATGGGAGAGTGTGTGATTTACCCAGGATCTTCTTTATTTTCCATAGTTGTGGGTTGTCGCCAATAGATTCCATTTTGTCCTCCCACGTATGGTTTCTGTGATTAAATAGGGCATGACGAACTTCGACCGAAAGATGGTTGAGGATACTTTTGTCGTTTGGGTTTAGGGTCCTAGCATATTCTTTTCTTGCTCTGTTTCTGGATTTGATAAGGTCTTTTATATGATCGGGGAGAGGGGCTTAGTTAGGAATTTTGGGAATAGTATTTGAGGCAAAATGGGTGGAATTCTGAAGGATGAAGGTAAAAAGAGAGACTTGATTCTCAAGATCCTCCACTGAATCTATGGGGCTGATGGTAGATATTGAATCATGAACATTTTTAGTGAAAGCTGGCCATGACATTAGCGTTATTTGTTCTTGTGTTTCCGATATTTCATCTCCCAAGTCAATGAGAATCGGATCATGGTTTGAATCCAACTCTTGGACAGCAGAAATTGAATAGTCAAAGGGCAGATTTTTGGCCACCATGATGTCAAGAATGTCGGGGCGCCCAGGACCACCGAAGTGGGTGGGTTCGATGGGTCCGTCCACAATAATATTATGGGATTCCATATATTTGGCTAGTTTCTTGCCTTACGGGTTGGTGATCCTGGAATTCCAAATTGAGTTTAGATCACCCGCTTTAGAGTTGGAATGTCTTCAACCCAAAGGGTATCCAATTCGTCAATGTTGAAGGGCGCAGAAGGTCTCTTATAGATAGCAGTTAATTTGATAATGCCAGAAGAAGTATGGACTTTGACACTGGTGGATTCGAAGGACGTTAGGACAGGGGAAAAGCAGAGATAATGGGGAATGGAGGACTTAATTAATATAGCTGTACGTCCTCCTCTTCCGAAGATACGGTACAGAGAATAACCGGGGGCTCGAATTTGGTTCGAGGGACGAAGATGTGTTTCATTAATGAGCTCTACATCAACATTGTAGCGACTCATAAATTCTCGTAAACCGAGAATTTTATTGGATATGGAGTTGGCGTTCCATGCCATGACCTTTAGGGATGAAGGAGCTCGAGGAGGACTATTCATTAGCAACGTTGAATAAGTTGCATATTTCTTTTGTAAATCCAAGAATTATTGGGACGGCTTCCTCAGTAGAATTAACATCGGCCAGGCTTGAGCTGATGCGAAAGACAAGGGATAATAATCCCGCGATATTGTCAATGGAAAAACAATTTTTTCCACGGCGTTGGTTTTGCTGAGATTGGGCTGGTTTGGTCGAGGTAGAAGGTTGAGGTGGGGGAGGAAGCATTTTTTTTTCTTTGGAAGCGTAGGAAATTCTGGTCCACTGACCTGGGGTGGAGCTGGTTTGGGAGCCCAAGCATTTGTGGTGGGAGCCTTGGGGGGCAGGGAACGAGTAGTATTTCTTTGTACCGCTGGTGGTGGTGCGGATGGTTTATTTGGAATCCGCATGCTGGGATGTTGGGGGCAACCCCCGTAGCTGGAAGTATGCGATTCCTTGCAATTGCAGCAGGTTGCAGGGGTGTCTTTTGGTTTGGGGCACGTAGCACTGTGGTGGTCTTGGCCACATTTGGCACATCTGGCGGCCATCGAACACAGGTGTTGGCTGTGCCCATAGCGGTGGCATCGAAAGCATTGAATGGCCTCGGTGCGCTTCTTAGGTGATTCGACAGTGATCTTGAGTTCGATCACTTCAGTAATAGAAAATATTTTTTCCCATTATTTGTTTTGGGCACTTCCACCATAAGTGGCATGGGGTTTGACAACGGAATTTTTTCATACAGTGGACATTAATTATTTCTAGGCCTTGGGCGATGAGATCATCGCGGATTTCATCAGTTGAAATACCCGTAGGTACTCCTCAGATTACGGCGCGAATGGGACGTTCACTAGGAAGACGATAGGTAAAATGCCCTATTTTTTCATTGAGCAGGAAACGAACCATTTTCCTGTAGTCATCGGTGGTCTGGTACCGTCGAATGTATTCTTGGCCTTAGAAAATTTTAGGCGAAGGGCGGCAAACCTATTAGAGATAGATGGCCATTTATCCTTGTCTTGGATGGTTATAGGAGGGATACGTTGCATCTCTCCTTTAGGGGTTTTAGAAGATCCAGGCATAGGGGTAGCATTGTTGTTGGCTGTATTAGCGGTAGAGGATGATTCACTAGCCAAAGCTTCAAATCTATTTGCAGTATTGATCGGGGGAATTTTATCTTCAACTGACGGGCGACGAGGTCGCTTTTTACTATGTTGAAGTTGAAAACCTTCAGGGATTTCTTCAACAGAAGTTATCGTGGAGTCGAAAGTGTCACTGATGATAGAACAATTGTCACCAGTTTCCATGTTATCTTCAATGTCAAAGTTATGAGGCATCGAAGATATGCTAGTAGCGAGCTGGATTGCAGCTTGCTCGATAATAGACGAGTTGGTAATATTCAATGTAGACGGCCGCAGGAAAGACAGATTGACAGATTTAGATTTATTAACTGTACCTTGAATGGTAGATAAATCCTTACTAGAATCGTGTTGCGACGAATCAGGAACGTATATTGAGGTAGCGTTAGACGTACCGGGAACAGGGCGAGACAATGACTCCGCTGAGTCAATGTTCATATCGATGGGGGAGCCAACCGTTGTAGTAATTGTACCTCGCTCACAAATGAGAGGGGTTACACGAACACTTGTAGAACACAACTCAGCTTAGGTACATCAAATGTACCTGTACCGAATACTGAACTTACTTCACACTCACTGGTTGCACAGAACGACCGATAGGACGTCTATCACAAACGAATGCACAGCTGCGACTATGCTGAAGCTGAAAATCGTCTGATGTATGTCTAGTAGTGTGCCTTGGTGGAGGGTGTTGTCTTATTGATGTCGCACGCGCTCGATAGCATGTAATTGGTCCAGATATCTGTGTATTTTGTAGTCTGTCCGTATGCTTATGTGAGTTTACGCGCTGTCTGTGATCGTTTCAGATTAAAAATCAAGCCAAAACCTTCTACAAACAGATGAAAACGCACACAAACCCGACACTTACACCTGTAACAGAATACACAACACTGCACTCTAAATACAAAAGACCACGGATGGAAATCACAAGTGAATACAGCGAACAGGAATAGCAACAACACATTCAAAATCAGGACTAATCAACGCCAAGATTAGGAGTAAAGGGGCAGAGCCCTAACTCCAACAAACTAAAAGAAGTAGAGAAGCCTGCTACAAGTATTCTCGTATGCCCTCTATTATTGTCAGAGAGTGCGGTACTTCAACTTCAACTTCTTTTAGTAAATTAGAGCTAGGGCTCTGCCCTTTTACTTCTAGTCCTTTCGATGAGTAATCGTTACTTTGGGATTTGTGCTACTACTTGTATTTTCTACTCAGTGTCTTTATTGTCGATCTCCATTCGCGGTCGTCTGTACTTTGAGTGTGTTGTCGAGTATTCTGTTACATGTGTAAGTGTAGGGTTTGTATGTGTTTTTATCTGATTGTAAAAGCTCTTAGTTCGGCTGTTTATGTGGGGGATTATTGGTTCCATCTTTGTTTCGCGGTGTATTTGGGTGTTGCGTACGTACCACGGCGCCCTAAGCGCTAACCGTAGTGTTCTGTTTTGGAAGGTGTCCAGTCTTTTTTTGTGTGTTGGTTTAACGTGTAGCCATATAGGCGAGGCGTATGTCAGTATGGGTCTTATGATTTGCTTGTATATCAGGACTTTTGTCTTGAGTATCAGTGTGGATTGCTTGCCGGTTAGCATCATTAATGCGCCGCGGACTTGCTTGGCTTTTTTGATTGTTTTGTCGATATATCGTCTGTATGCAAGTGTTTTATCTAGGGTGACGCTTAGATATTTGATTTCGTCTTTCCACTTGATGTGGGTGTTATTTATTTCAATCGCTCAGTGGGGGTTTTTCTCCTTTTTGAACACTATTGCTTGGGTTTTTTCGGTATTTATCGCGATGCGCCAGGTGTGGCACTAGTCGATTAGTTTGTCTGGGTTTTCTTGTAGTTTGTGTATGGCGATGTGTTCTTTAAATGATTGTGTAAGTATCGCGGTGTCTTCCGCGTACGTGGCTATTATACCACGTGGCGGTTTTGGGATGTCCGCGGTGTATATCGCGTAGAGGTGCGGCGACAGTATTGACCCTTGTGGTACTCCTGCCGTTAGCACGTGCCCTGCTGATAGTGCATCTTGTATGTATATTTGAAATGTTCTTCTATATAAGTATGTATGTATCATTCGTATTATGTGTTTTGGATAATTGTATGTATAGTTTGTGTATTAATCCCTGGTGCCAGACCCGATCGAAAGCTTTCGATATGTCGAGGAAAGCGACCGCGGTTTTCTGGTTTTTATTGCATCCGTCGTTAATGTATTCGGTCAAACTAGATAATTGTGTCGTGGTCGAGTGGTTTGGCCTGAAGCCGTGTTGTTCATTTGGGATTATGTTTTCTAGGTCCGAGTGTTCCGTTATTCTGGCTAGTAATAGTCGATCTATTACTTTGCTAACTGTGGGTAATAAGCTTATCGGGCGATAGTTCGCGGGGTTTTTGTGGTCCTTACTCGGTTTCGGGAACACAATGACTTTTGCGTGTTTCCATTGTTCCGGGTATGTTTGTATTTTTAGTATCGCGTTCGCTATTGCTAAAATGAACATGAGTGTTTTGTGTGGTAGTGCTTTCATCATCCGATTGTTTATACCGTCGAAGTCGGGTGCTTTATTGTTTTTGGTGCGTTTGATCGCGTGTTTTATTTTGTCTGGTGTGAAAAAGTCGGTGTGTTGTGTGTTCGGTTTTTTTATCTCTCTGTTAGTTAGTTTGTGTATGTTCGCGATGTGTTGTATGTTTGTGTTTTCCCAATTTGGTGTGCATTGGGTTTCGATCTGTGTCGCGAATGTTTCGGCTTTGTGTTCGTCTGTTAACGCGTGTCCGTTTTCCGTTTCTGGCGGTGGTATTGTGATCTTTTGTTTTTTGAGTGTTCTACATAGTCGCCAAAGGTCGTTTTGTTGTTTGTCCGTGTCTATTTTTTGTAGTTTGTCTTGCCATTTTGAGTTTTTAAATTCTCTTATGGCGTCTTTTACCTGCTGTTGCAGGTTATTGAGCGCGGTTTTGTCTCGCGGGTCTAGTGTATTGTGGAATTTTTACGGGCTCTATTTTTGTCTTTTATGAGTTGTCTTATGTCGTGTGGCAATTTGTCTGTTTAGTATTTGTGTGTTACCTGAAACGTGCTTGCTGTCGCGGCTGTCTTTATCGCGTTTTGTATCTGAGTGACTGCATTTTCTAGTTAGCGCTTGTCGTTTATTTCTGTTATTTCGGGTGTGGTTTGTTTTAGGTGTGTTGTGAAGGTTTCCCAATTCGTGTGTGTTGTCTTGTATGTGTGTTCTTCTGTCCCAATTTCCCAGTATAGGATAATTGGGTTGTGGTCCGAGCTTAGAGCTTCCTCGGTTTCTATTGTTGGTGTGTTGTGTATATTGTTGGTTATTGCTATGTCCAGTATGTCCGGCCTGTATCCCGATTTGAAATATGTGGGCTCGTCCGGCGCGATGACGTTTACTCCTTGCTTTTCATGGTATTTCTGTAGCTTTCTCCCGTGGTTATTATTATATAAGCATCCCCACATAATGCTTTTCGCGTTTAAATCTCCCGCTATTATCGTCTGTTTATTGTTGTCTAGTAGTTTGTCTAACTCATCTTCTTCGAATGCTGCCTGTGGGGGCAGGTATGCCGCGTAGATGTGGATGTCTCCCTTCTTTGTGTGGATTATCACTTCATTTGTTTCCAGTTCTGCCGTGTTCGGTATCGGTAATTCTGTGTCTTTTATGTTTCTTTTCACATATATCGCCGTTCCACCTCCTGGTGTTTGTCTGTCTCTTCTGTATGTCCTGTAGTTTTTTAGATTTAATCTTTGCGCCGGCTGGAGGTGGGTCTCCGATACCAGTATAATGTCCGCTTGTTTACCCTCTGCGTATACCTGTAGCTCTTACTTTTTCGTTCTTAACCCGTTCGCATTCCAAGCGATCATCTTAAGTGCCGCCGGGTTGATTTTGTTATCCATTAGAAGAGTTGTAGGATTGTTTGCGTATGCATCAGGAATGTTTTTGTTTCGTTCGCGGACGGGTTGGTTTTGCTGAAAGTCAGCAACATTTCCCCGAATGTAGTAGCGGCGATCGCTGTTTTATTCGCGCTGTTATGTGTGTTTTGCGCGTTTTGTGTGTTGTTTTGTTTTGGTTTGGGTATTTGTGTTGTGCTTGTGCTTGTCTGTGGTTTTACGCCTGCTATTATGTTGGCGTATGTGTTTGTATTATTATTGTTATTATGTGTTGCGTGGTGTTGTCGCGGTGTGTGTGCTACTGGTGTCGGTAGTAGTGGTGTTTTATGTGTTTGCTGTTGGCTAGCTGTCCTTGGTTGTGGGGCCTTAACACACCCTCTGTAGTTCGCGGTGTGTGTTCCTCCGCAGTTCGCGCATATTGCCGGTGTGTCTTTACTTTTCGCGCATTCTTCGCTCTTGTGGTCTGCCCCTCTCTCTCTCTCTCTCTCTCTCTCTCTCTCTGTGTGTGTGTGGACTGTCCTAATTCAATGATACTCTAGCTAAGTGGAGTCAGTCTGCAACAAACGGTAAGACGGTAAAGACGTATTATTAGAATATTAACACGAATATTAGACTTTCGCTTTTATTACAAAATCAATCAACGCCAACCGGAAGTATTACATCTGTTAAAGCTCTTATGCTTTATGCATACATATATATATATATATATATATATATATATATATATATATATATATATATACAGACTTGTTCATTCTAGAATTAGATATGCAAGAAAGTAGGGGAAGTTGTTTGCAATACAAAAGTGGGAGAAAACGAAACTGCCAGTGAGAGATATTCTATCCTCCTTTCTCGCGCGCTTTAACCTAACTGCACTCTTTCCACTTGTGGACAGCGCATATCTAATTCTACATATATATATATATATATATAAAGCAATGATTGATGTTAATGTACATAACTAATATGTTTTAACACCGAGTAGCTTGAATTTATTTTATTTCGAATTTTGTCTTCATGGAATATATATATTTTTTATTATTGTAACACTCTCATTTGACACAATTGCCTAAGTATAGTATTGTGGAATCTATAAACCTTTCAAATTGACCGAAGACTGCTTAGTAACAGCCCGTTCACACGGTACGGTTTCGGTCATTTCATCTAATCGGTGAAAATATCGAATCCCACAGTGGCGCATTATTTGAAATCTGTATATGCACACCGTCCACCGTATGCGGGAAAACTACCGACTCGTTCGTACTTGCGCTCGGTTCTTATCACTGGCAGCCGTATGCGGTGATTCGAAAAAAAAACCGTATCGGCCGTCAGTGGCACGCGCATGTATATTGACAACTTCACGTCTTGGTACGATTCGGTTGTTTTGCCGCGTGGCAGTTGTTCTGTAATTTTCATTTAGTTTACTACTATTTGTGGTTTGTGGTGCAATGGAGAATATAATTAATACGGAACTGTTGATAAGCTTAGTAGAAGCGAGGCCCGCTTTGTGGGATAAAACTCTTGACATATATAAAGACAAAAATTTAAAGTCATCAGCATGGAGAGAGATGTGTATTCTTTTAAATGAGAACTTTGAAGAAATGGAACAAAAAGAAAGACAAAACTTTGGTAAGTGTTTTAATGTTTATTTATTATTAGACATACATAATTGCTTCATCTTGCCAAGAAACCGATCCAGCATCGGTTAGAAAATAGTCAGCAAATGTTGTTCTTACTGAATTGGCAGAGTCCCCCTCGTCTAGTTTGTGCATTTGGTAGGTGGTCAAGATGGATTTCTGACAAATGAGCGCTTTCAAAATCAAAGCCATCTTTTTCTCTGACAAAATTATGAAGCACAGTGCAAGCTTTCACTATCCAAATCGCCGTTTCCTTCTTAACATCCAAGGATCGATGAAATATTCGCCATTTATTAGCTAAGATGCCAAACGCGCATTCAACATATCGTCTTGCTCGAGTTAGTCGGTAATTAAATATTCGCTTCTTCTTGTCTAAATGTGTCCCACCAAAGGGTCTCAATAAATTGTCGTGCAATGCAAAACCTTCATCGCCAATAAACACAAAAGGTGTATTTATTTGTGTTTGTTCATCCAAAGGCCTGGGTGTTGGTATGTTTAAAGTGCCCTGCGTCAGTTTTTCCCACAATGTGGATTCCTTCCAAATTGACGAATCACAATCCTTCCCATAGGACCCTACATTCACATATACGAAACGATATTCTGAATCTACAACCGCTAATAAAACAATAGAGAAATAATCTTTGTAATTAAAATGCATGGATCCACTGTTATCAGGTTTTTTCAATCTTATATGTTTGCCGTCTACCGCACCCAGGCAATGAGGGAAATTAGTTTTGATCCAAAACCCATTCGCTATTTGCTCCCATTTATCTGGTGTATCAGGGCATGCCATAAATTCGGTACACAGATTGTTCCATATACTTTGAGTAACTTCTCTCACATTATTGTTGCAGGCAAGCAGGTTTTAAAGAAGTGGACGTATATCCGGGACTCTTGGATGAAAGCGATAAAAAAACACAACGAACAAAAAACAAGTGGTACATCTAAGAAGCCTTCAAGACTTTATATATATATAATGAGCAAATGTCGTTTCTGAAAAAAATTACCGATTCAACGGTTTCTCATGAAAGCATTCGCAGAGACAATGAAACTGCCATAGAAGACACTGATGCAGAAGTTAGTACTAACGAAAGTGCTTCACCTAAACAAATCGATAAAGAAGCCAAGCAGCCTCCTGGTACGCCGCGTACTTCCACTACACGAAAAAGGAAGAGTATTAATGAAGTTGATGCTAAAATGATGCGATTCATTGACCATCAAATCAGCTTGTCCAATGTTTCAAAAGATAAAGGTGATGAAAATCGCCATCTTACATTTTTCACAAGTCTTCTTCCATCGTCAACACTATTCGATGAAGATGAAACCTTGGAGTTTCAGTCCAGTGTTCTAGGTTTGCTGCAAGCTATGAGAGCAAAGAAGCGAAGGCTTGCAGATAATCATATGCCATCTCGTGCACCTGCCAATTATTACAATAATTGGCAAAATCAGGGTTACTACACTCAACCAGAAACAATTCCAGGAGTAGCACCACCAATGACAAGTCCATATACATCCGAACCGTCACCCTCATCAATCCAGTCTGTGGCAAGTGAAGGGTCCGGCACTCAAAATTCTATTATGGATCTGGATCTTTCCAATTTTTGATTTGTAAATATCTACATAAAATAAAAATTTATAAAACTCACTACCTTAAGCATATCACTAATTTTTCCTCAGCACTGATGCATCTTCTCATATTTGTATCTTGTAGGGTCACGTCTCTTTTCAATCTATTTAGTAGGTCATCAAAAGTAGATGGGGACATCCGGAAATAATTGAAAAACTTTATTTCATCTCTTCTCAATTGACACATAAGATTCCGGAAGGTACCCAAATTATATCTTTCTCTAACAATAGGATGTTCCCAATACCTTCTACTAATTACTTGTCTTTTACGGCGTCTATGATACCAGTACATAAAAACAAACATATTCACATCCATTAAAAAAGTTGCACTTTTATACAATGCCAAACTCGATCAAAAACCAACCCTCAAATAATAATAATAAAATACGTAGTGGGCGCGCACAAAGATACCGTATCGTGTGAACACTGAATCCGATTCGGTTAAAATATCGTTTCGAACAAATCGCCGTACCGTACCGTACCGTGTGAACGGGCTGTAAGATGCGTTTCTGGAATTATATACGTCTCTCTATTCCGTATTGAGGATACGTTGCAGTTCTTGCTGATGCTGCAATAATCTATTAGTATTTCATTCCATTAATCTTAAATTATTAGTCATGTTTATGTTTAGGGATGGCTTCTTTGTCGACATTTTCTATATTAAAGCTTCGTGATAAGCTGCAGTTGAGTTGTACATTTTTCTGTTATACTTCAGAGCTTTTATTCAGTTAAATTTGTTTGTTTGGTTTCATGTTTGTATTCAATATATGTTACATTTGTAACTGCTTAGATATAGGCTTAGTTTGTTTTGATTTAATAAAGTCATTTTTATAGAGTTGAATTTTACTTCGTATTTCATACTTTCTTTCATATCTTAGGGATGGAATATTTCCTTTTAATAATAGCAGATTGATTTGGCAGTCTTTGGTTGTATACATTCGACTGTAAAATGTTTACTTGTACATTTTATACATTTTGGCTCCTTAAAGCAAAAGTGTTGAGTGTGCCCATACGCTTGACATTTTTACATTGTGACACTAAATTAGTTTTTTTGAGTGGTCATATTTCCACACTTATCCCTAAGGTATCTCTTAACTGGTCAATTTTATTAATATATTCATCATGATTAAATGCGAACATAATTATATTTAACATAACTTTAATTTTCCACAATAGTTATATTGCTATATATTTACGGCAGCTGGGATTTTGTATTTTCTTTGTTTAACGACAATTTCTCCACATTATAGGTACTACATATATCTGCCATCACTTTTATTGATCTATTTTGCTTATATACGTGCTTCGTGCACTTAAAGAATCTTATAGTCTACGTAATCGGCCCACCGAACCCACAATTCGCTATACCATCGAAAAATTAAAGAAATAATGTAATAGGTTAGAGACTGACACGCAACAAATCCGTGCTGATGAGGAAATAGTCCTTGTAACAGTTGGTTATATTTTGCCATGTATACACGTTCACATACTTTCTCAAAGTACGTACCCTCACTGCTAAGCGAAGTATACTTTGCAAGGAACGAACTAAAACAAATCTAGAGTTACATACGAAAAATGTACATATTGGAGTTGTATGGGTGTTCAACTTACATATCGCTTTAAAAATATATTCCTCATTAAACTAATTAAAAAATATGCCGACCACATTATTAGGATGATCAGCCAGAATACTACGCGAAGGCAATCCATAAACGCTGCCAAAGTAATGAGCGAAGTTTGTTACCGTAAACCATATTTCTAGGTATACGGCTGCACAGTTTTTGTCACTGATATACGACCATAGCTTCTTGTAATCATTCAACATGCTAGATTCAACGTCATGCTAGTGCAGATAATAAGCTGTAGTTACTTGTTTTTGATTTTTGCGCGGAGTAAATGAAATTAGTTCGAGTAGTTAGAATTGTTATATGCTTATAATTCTTATATAGTCCATCTTTTGCCTTACCATTTGAAATGATTAAATAAGTAAACCACTTTGGATATTTGTGTTTATTTGTTGATAATACATGTTTCTCACAGATAGAATATAACATATCACAATGTGTGTCACAGTCCAGATTAGCATCAGTCGCACATCCAGAAAAGTTTAGTCCAGCGAAACTTGTACCCTATAATTATGTACGTCATTGAAATAAAATTACTACAGCTAAAATCACCCACTACATTCTCAGTTAGATATAAGCTGTTCGAAAATTTCAGAGTTGCAAATGTGTTTGGGCGAACATCCTCGTATAGGACAAAAATATAAATAACGAGGTTTTGCAATATATACTTATAACTCGATCTGCACGACGAAGAAAATACGTTTCGGGGAGATACTCCGAACTGTACACATCACCAGGTAATCAAATTTCTGCAAGATAAATGAAATTTTAATTTCAGTTACTTGGCCTTTTCTTTTTGTATTTATGTTGTTTGCTACCATCGATCAAAATGTATTCCGTTTTTACCCAGTTCTTCTCCACACGCTTGCGGCGTAAGATTTCTTAAATATAAAAAAGGACAAGTTGGAAAGCAATGTGTAATAATATAAGGAAAGACATATCAATTGCAGGAGTTTTAAGGTACATCAAAAAATTTTGTACAGAAGACAGGAGAATTGATAAAGAGTTATTAAACGAATTTCTACCTAAATTAACCCTTGATTATGGACATCCTGAAGCAGTTAATACTTTATTAGGGTCCATCGATAGTTTCGTTTTACAGCCTTCTACATTAGATGAAATTCAAAACATACAACACCGGGAACAGACGACATTAATTACCTTATGCTAAATAACCTACCAAATAAATTTAAAAGTTATTTATTGGAAATATATGACATGATTGCCATAGCTTAAAGATATGTTATTTGAAGCAATTTCAAGTTAAAAATGTGAATGAACATATGCCCGAAACTCTATTGTAACTGAGGTACAAGCATTTGAAGTTCTAGATAAACCTACTAATGCACCTGCGTTAGTAGAGTAATCTAAATCGGTAAGTTAATTTAGAGTGTTTTTCATATAACATTAAAATACTCTTTAAAAATATGTTAATTCACTTTGTTTATGAATTGTGTACAGGGAATGAATGAGGGGCAGTTGATAAATATGGTCGGTGATTTCAAATTCGTAAAGTGTCTTGCAGAACTGTTTTTAGTAATGTCTATAGATGTTTAAGAAAAACAAGCAAGTTTCCTGCAGCTACCTACCGTACAACTAGAACTTACTCAAGAAGAAGCAGTACTTAATATGGTTGACGTCCAACTTTCTACTAGTGTCCGAAGAATTGCTAACATACTTAACGTAGGTGGCATGAGACTATGGTGACTTTACATAATTTCGAATTATACCTGTACCATATCTTACTTATACAAGCTTTAAAATCTAGCGACTATACATAAAGACTTGAATTTAGTTACTGGTTACCCACTAGAGAGTATAGAGAGCTTTACACAATTTCGGTTTGTATCCGTACCATATCCTAACTGTACAAGCTGTAAAACCCGGCAACTATGCATCAAGACTTAAATTTAGTCGGTGGTTAGTAAGAAATCGAGGGCTTTGTCGGAAAATATTGTTTAGTGATGAAGCCTCCTGCACCATAAACGGCATCAATAACACCAGGAATTCTCATTGCTGAATATTGAGGCAAACTAGTTAAGCCCATTTTCAAGATAGATTTTCGGTGAATGTTTGGTGTGGTATTATTGACGGCCGTCTTATTGGTCTGTTTATAATAGCAGAACGTCTCACGGCAGTTCGTTATTTCCGTTTCCGAGAAAATAACCTTATGACATTACTGGATGACGTCCGTCTTAATGTAAGATGATGAATGTGGATACAGAACGATGGCGCATCTACGCACTTTAGCAGACTGATAACGGATTTTCTTAATCAAATTTATACGAACCGGTGGATTGGAGGAGGTTCAGCAGAGCTTAGCTGCCAAGGTCACTAGATGTAAATCTCCTAAATTATTTTTTATGGAGAAGGCTGAAAAATTTGGTTTATGTAGCACAACTTGAAAACAACCACTTCTTGCTAGTCTTATGGCTCCCGCAGAAATTATTCGTGCTGATCCTAAGGCTGTTAGCAGAGCTACCTCTTCAATACGAAGAAGAGCTAGACTACGTACACAACAACTGGGTGGACATTTTGATTAACTAATTCAATAAAGCAACTTCTTTTTGGTACGTAATACCTACATTAATAGAGTTATTTACAACTATAAAAGCTCGGTTACGATAGAGTTTTGGGCATATGTTCATTAGATATTTTAAATTCAAAAGTGCTTCAGTAACACATCCTTCAGCTGTGACAATCATGTATGGGACACCTGGTACGATGTTATATTATATTTTATTATATTATTATTATATTATATTGTAATTTTGCAATTATTATTACATTGAATGGACAAGTCTATTCATAGTAGGTCATAATGCATCAATAATTGACAAAACTTGGTTGCCACAATTTGAACTGATCAAGTAGTTCTGGCTGAGATGAAAGACTTTTTCTCCTATAATTTTTTAATATCGATTTCCAAATCTCTTTGTAACCAGCCATCATTGAAACTAAATTTTTTAATTACATTTTTTGAATGTTCGAATGTAATAATTTTACCTTTTCCTTTATCATATCCTCCCTAATCATAACATTCTTGTTTTTTTTTTTACAAAAACGATTTATAGAGGGATGTCTTTTCCATTTCCATTTTATTACTTGGTCCTGTATAAAAAGAAATCACTACACGTAAAGTTAACTCTTCTTTGTTTTTATTTTACATGTTGTAGATTACGCAACATATTTTGTTGATAATTGCGTTACACTTACACCACTTTTTAATTCTAGACTTATTAATGTTTCTTTGCAAAGAGTCAAAACAGTCTTTCGTTCGCATCATTAAATTTAATTTGAATTAAAACGTTTTGCTCAACTGTCAGATAATAATTGAACGAAAATTTTATTTAACATGTTATTTTTATTTTCACTGATGGTGTATCATATTTACCTATACATATGAACATATGTACATATATGATATAAGTTGAATTTGATGGAGCCTGTGGTTGATTAACTTAATCACTAAGGTTGATATATAACCCCTTCCACATTAACTTTCGTAATTCTGTATACGCATTTCGACAACTAAGTTGTCATCATCAGCAGATAATTACAAAGTGTCGCACCTGGTAAACCACGGCGAAAAGTACCTGTATGAAAACAAACTCCGTACGCGATCTGTACCGTTGAGAACCAAAATGTACACTGTATGTTCGTTTCACAAGATTTTTAAAATTGTTTTACTTAAACTAGGATGAATGACATTGAAAAAGGAACACGGACACGACCGATAAGTACCTGCATGTGATTTATTACAGTGTTCCTCTTTTTCTGACATTAAGCAGACCGAAAAGGGACGTCCGAGTCGGGCCAGTGTCACTGTTCACCACATGGCTTTTATTCTTTAAAATATACATGCTTTCATACGTGTCTAATTCACGATAATTACACACGTTCTTTATCAAATGTAAACAATCCATGTTAACACTATGATTATTTTCTAACACATGCCTTGCTATACCTGATTTTTCTGGTCGGTTGAATTTTATGTGCGCAAGATGTTCTTTATACCGGATTTCGATCGATCGTTTTGTTTGGCCGATGTATTGTTTCCTGCAATCTAAACAGTTAATACGGTAGATTTACGGTAGACTTTTTATTTTCTTCGATTTTGTCTTTTGCATTTCCTAAAAGGGTTTTGATTGAATTACTGGACCGAAAAGAAACTTGAAAACTGCGCTCTTTAAAAATTCTATTTCAATTTTTTGTCATACGATGATAAGGTAAACATACAAACTGCTTGTCCCGATTGCCCTGAGGTGATAGACATGTGGTATCACGGGTTGTTTAGCTTTATGTTTTAATTCAATTTCAAAGTTACTCATAAATAAGTCCACTATGAATGGAGAAAGACAATTGTAGTTCCCTGTTTTTGTTCATAAAACTTCCCCAAAACTGTTTTCAACTTGAAGGGAAGTTTTATGAACAAAAACAGGGAACCACAATGGGCAATTGTCTTTCTCCATTCATAGCGGACTTATTTATGAGTAACTTTGAAATTGAATTAAAACATAAAGCTAAATATTTTCCAAGAATCTGGATTAGGTATGTCGATGGTATTTTCGCGATTTTCAATACACAAAAATGCAACTTAAATGATTTCGTTAAACAGTTAAATTCAAAATTCCCGACAATTAAATTTACAGTAGAAAAAGAAAACAATGACAAGTTGCCTTTTTTGGACACCTTAGTTATTAGGAATGATCTCAAAATAGAAATTGATATTTTCCGTAAAGAAACCAATGTCAATAGATTCATCACGGCGGACTCAAATCATAGCATGCAACAAAAGATGGCTTCGTTCAATTTTCTTATTAATCGTTTGATTAATTTCCCACTAACAAATGTAAGATACGAAAGAGAATTGAACTTCATTAAGAATATCGCGAGATACAATGGTTTTGATTCGGAAATAATCAATGGATTAATTAGAAAGGCTAACATAAGAAAAACAATCCGTGATACCACATGTCTATCACCTCAGAGCAATCGGGACAAGCAGTTTGTATGTTTACCTTATCATCGTATGACAAAAAATTTAAATAGTATTTGTAAAGAGCGCAGTTTTCAAGTCTCTTTTCGGTCCAGTAATTCAATCAAAACCCTTTTAGGAAATGCAAAAGACAAAATCGAAGAAAATAAAAAGTCGGGAATCTACCGAATTAACTGTTTAGATTGCAGTAAACAATACATCGGCCAAACAAAACGATCGATCGAAATCCGGTATAAGGAACATCTTGCGCACATAAAATTCAACCGACCAGAAAAATCAGGTATACCAAGGCATGTGTTAGAAAATAATCATAGTGTTAACATGGATTGTTTACATTTGATAAAGAACGTATGTAATTATCGTGAATTAGACACGTATGAAAGCATGTATATTTTAAAGAATAAAAGCCATGTGGTGAACAGTGACACTGGCCCGACTCGGACGCCCCTTTTCAGTCTGCTTAATGTCAGAAAAAGAGGAACACTGTAATAAATCGCATGCAGGTACTTATCGGTCGTGTCCGTGTTCCTTTTTCAATGTCATTCATCCTAGTTTAAGTGAAACGATTTTAAAAATCTTGTGAAACGAACATACAGTGTACATTCTGGTTCTCAACGGTACAGATCGCGTACGGAGTTTGTTTTCGCCGTGGTTTACCAGGTGAGACACTTTGCAATTATCTGCTGATGATGACAACTTAGTTGTCGAAATGCGTATACAGAGTTACGAAAGTTAATGTGGAAAGGGGTTATATATCTACCTTAGTGATTAAAAAAAATGATATAATAGTTATGTGAATATAAATTAATAGAAAGAATTATGAAGATGCTCTGATTAATCAACAGACTTATTCGACACTTATATACAATACATACATAAATAAAATCGTAGTTTTCGCAATTTTTCTCGATTACAACTGAAAATTATTGATTACTCTCTCTATTAATACTCGATACTCGATTTTAACGATTCTAAAAATGTGTTCTTGTTTACTGCTGTTTTCCTTTCTTTAGAAATTCTCATATGAAGAAAACTTTTCTCGATTTTGCAGGTTTATTTTTAAATACTATATCTTAATTTTTGTAACCACTTATTTATTGGGTTGGCAACTAAGTACTTTCGGTGTTGTAGTATAAAATAAAACACTTTTTTAAACAAAGAATAGTTTTTAATCAATTATATATTTTCCATTTTGCTCAATGACCTTCTGCCATCTTTCTTTCAGCTGCATGATTCCGCGCTCATAAAATTTCTGGTCCTCATCAGCAAAAAACTGAACCGGGTGCGAGTGAAGGTCATCGTCATTTGTGAAAGTTTTACCATTCAAAGAATTCTGCAAACTTCGAAATAAATGGTAATCAGATGGTACTAGATCAGGGCTGTATGGGGGATGTGGCATCACTTCTCAGCCAAGCTCCAATAGTTTCCCACGAGTTGCCAAAAATGTGTGAGGCCTTGCATTATCTTGGTGGAAAACTACACCTTTCCGATTTGACAATTCTGGCCGTTTTACTTTGATTGCTTCATCCAGTTTTATTAATTGTTGACAGTAAACATCAGAATTGATCGATTGGTTCCTTGGAAGCAGCTCAAAAAACACAACACCTTTGTAATCCCACCAAACTGACAGCATGATCTTTTTTTGGATGCAATTCAGCTTTCGATGTGGTTTGAGCTTTTTTATCGTGTTTGCTCCATGATCGTTTTCGAACTATGTTACTGTACAGGACCCATTTTTCATCACCAGTGGTGATTCTTTTTAAGAAAATGTCGGTTTCATTTCGTCTAAGGTGCATATCGCAAAAGTTGATTCTTTGTGTTAAATGAATTTCTTTCAATTCGTGAGGTACCCAAATATCAAGCTTCTTAATTAGCCCAAGACATTTAAGATGTTTTTCAATTGTTGTGTGCGATACATGTAACCTCTTCGCAACCTCTCAAACAGTTATATGACGATCCTCTTCAATTATGACGTTGATTTGGTCATCATCAACGTCAGTAGGCCGACCAGAACGTTGCTCATCTTTGAGGGAAAAAATCTCCAGAACGGAATTTTTTATACCAATTCTGACACGTGCGCTCTGTTAAGCAATTAGCACCATAAACTTCACATATCTTTTTGTGAGCCGCAGCAGCTTTCTTTCCTTTACGGAAATAAAATAGTAAAATATATCGAAAATGTTCGTTTCTGCACTCCACTTAAAATTAACCTACAACTAATAGCTTTAATATAAATCACGCACTACTTGCTTCTGAAGTTACGTCAATGTGACTAGTATCACGCGACAAAGGGTAAAGTACACCACTAACATACGTTATACAAAACATAAAGCAACGCTCTCTATCAGTAAAAACCGAAAGTACTTAGTTGCCAACCCAATATAATGCGTATCTATATAAAATCCACGAATTTTAAACTAATTTCCCGAAAGAAAACATATAGGATATATGCTAGCTAAGTTAATTAAAAGGAAAAAAAAAATTATTCATTGATTATAGAAACAAATAACAAGTATTCTAATGCTATATTTATTTTGTACTTAGCACATATCGTGTAACTTCATGTTATTATATTGTTAAGTTTGAAGATACTGAACATTTTTTGCCTCCTACTTGTTTACTTCAGAAAAAACTGTAAACGAGTTTTATTTTATTGCATCGATAATATTGAAAAACGCAATGTTTTTATTTAGTTTACCTTTTATTTGTATATATTGTCACTTTATTGTCGCTAGTCACCGATTTTTGTTTTACTGTAACTTGAAATTTAATTTTAAGCAGATTATCGTTGCAACTGGGTAATGTTCAAGAGTAATTCTAAAACTAAGATAACAAGAATCCTCACGAGTGTTATATTTCTGCTATTGATCGAAATCTTTGTCAACCTGTAGCTTTATCGCATAACCATTACATGGTGGACATGTTGCATAAGACCTAGGAATATTACATTGGCTGCAAACGCGTAACTGCCTAGTGTACTCAAATTTTTGCGTCTACAGTGCAATTCACCAGCAGAAATTTATCAATCATTAATGAATGATGCAAGTGTTATGTAAAACAAACAAGTGCGGGTTTGAAGCACTTGGTTTGATAACAGTATAATAGATGTTCAAGATGACCAACGATCTGTTCCTGGACTATCATCGACAGCCTGGTTCTGGCACTCAGTGATTTTCATCTCTTTGGATTATTGAAGAAACATTTAATTGGTAGATGATTAGCAACCAGTATAAAAGATTTAATGCAAAGTTCTTTTATATTGGCATTAATGCCTTGGTGTTTTGTTATAACAAATATTTTAACAAGCACGATAACTATGTTAAAAAGTAATGTAATGTACGCCATTATATTTACATAGTGTCACAGTTGGTAGTATATCACTGCATATGTCTGTAGAATAAAATTTGTCCATGAGTTGCCTTACTTTCTGAAATATTCTCGTATATGTTGTTCTTTTTAGATATGTAACAATGCCAAAATTTAGAATATCACACAGTCATATTATTCAGAAAAAATTCTTATATATAATTTATTAGATCTTAGCATTTTTTTAATTAAACAAATGAGAATAGCCAAGTAAAATGAAATACATACTATTTTAAACAAAACGAATAGTGATAAATTATTATTTTGGTTTGTTTTAGAAATCTAGTGGAGGGCAAATTTACGAAAGCATTTAAAATGTCGGTAAAAGTCGGAGAATTATCTAATAGTTCAAACATCTGTAAGGACATTTATTATCAATGTCCATACACAGCCAAAACCATGTTAAATCTCTTGAAAATGTTTGGATAATAATAATCGGAGGAAAAATAATAATTATTATTGAGGACAAAATATTTTTTATTTGATATACACTTGAAAATAAAATGACATAATTCAAAATTATCCTATTATTACGGAATAAATATATGCTCGTTAATTTGACTTATTTTTTCCCTTTCTGCCTGTTCCTGGTACTGCTGGAGGTTGTCCTGTTGCAACAGCTAATTTGCCTTTCAAAGTGAGTAATATATCCACCTGAGGTTGCCACTCAGTTTTGGCCACTCCGCTTTCTTTAAGGCTCCGAACAAGGAGGCCCTATTTATTAACATAGTTTTACATTAGCTGAAGACTAAATATTTAGTATAAGAAAGAACAAAAGAAAAGAAAATTAATTTTAGCTTAATAAATTTGAAGTAAATGTGAATAATAGTAACAATAATAATAATTATAATAATAATAATAATAATAATAATAATAATAAATAAGCAATCATCATTAGACGGTAGAGCTTAACGATCCGACCCTTTTTACCTAAGTTCAGGGTCCTACAAGTATCAAAACAAAACATTTATGGTGCTTACAAATGACGTTGAGTTCTGCATTACTGATATATTTAATTGTAGGGCTATCAAGTACAAGAAAAGTCTTGAGTAAGCGACATCATAGTCTAGGACTAGCCCGACCGTACAAATAACGAACCAGTTACTTAAAATTGACCTACCGAACATGTTTTTATTGACCAACAGCTAACCACTAAGGAGAGAAAAAAGAATTACAATACTATCGTCGAAGTAACAAAATAAATTAATTGCTAAGCTAAATTTTTTTTAAACATTGTAAAGAAAGATTGTTTAAAAAAAAAAGTTTATAATAAGACAAAATATTTTGGCGAAACGTCAATTTCGTTTTCATTTTTTACCTTTCACCCCGAATGATAGGTTAAATTTTACAATAGAGCCCCATAGCAAGAATATACACTAATTTTATTTTACACACACACACCCTGTGGTGAGGGCTTAATGAAACGTAAACGCATCTAAGATGTGAGCTGTTCCTTACTTTAATAGCCAGAGTGGTATTAAATAAATTGTATCTAAGTAAGAGAACTCGATTTGCTTCTTCACATTTGTTCTGGAAATTAAATTTAACAGTTTTAACATCGTATAATTAAAATGGTATTATAGCTTAACATTTCTTATATTTAAGTAATAATGCAATCCATATAATTTTTTGTTAGTACATTTGTAAGGCGAGAAATCATATATTTTATTATAAGAAAATGTAGGGTCCTTGGGACGAAGACAGGTAATGTGAGCAATATGAAATAAATACCGATAACTGTAACTCGGAGACGAACAATATAAATAATGGTACTAAAAAGAGTCATCTGGTAGTTCAAGTTAAGCAAATACTGTTAAATATGTATAATAATATACAAGAAGAAAATGTAGAAATTACAGAAAACGTCATTATACATAGTCAAGTCATAAATACTGGTACACAGAAAAATCGACGCCAAATGTAAACGAATTAATATTTAAAATTTTTTTTTTGTTTTTATTGGGTTATTCAATGGCTACAAATCTTAGAACAACTTATTCGAAATGACTTCCATTTGCCTTCCA
Organism: Dermolepida albohirtum; assembly: GCA_031893035.1. NCBI lineage: Eukaryota > Metazoa > Arthropoda > Insecta > Coleoptera > Scarabaeidae > Dermolepida > Dermolepida albohirtum. Next base: position 190,950 of record JAVIWB010001562.1, on the reverse strand, counting down.
GCACGACTTGAGACGATGTGGCCACTCATCGATCGTGAGACGCACTTCATGCATGGGGAAATTGTCCACTGCACGGACAAGGGCTCGCTTCGACGACACAATATTTGGGTGTCGAGTAGAGCAAGCCACGCCCTCTAATACGGAGCACAACTTGTATTCCAACGGGTTGAGGTCTGGACTACCAGCTGGCCAATCATCCGTTGATATGATGTCCGGAACGTTATTTTTGAGCCACAGTTGAGTCGTTTTTGCTTTGTGAGCTGGAGCAGAGTCTTGCTGGAAAGTCAATGGCTTATTCGTGAATATTGATTGGTTGAGAGGCTTCACAACGGGTTGTTTTTACTCCTTTCTCGCAAAAATGGAGCTTAGTAACGCCATCGTAGCTCACTCCCCACCATACCATTACAAACGCGGGATGGTGGCCTCTTTTAACCCTCGGGATGATTTGGGATGCTTCTCTGGATGACCGAGCATACACACGATCGTTCTGTTTATTGAACGATTCTTTTACGGTGAAGATGTCATTTCGTCAGTAAACAGCGATTTTCGCTTGTGTTTTTCCTTCAATGCGGCCATGAGTAGGTATCTAGTGTGTCGCTTGTACGCGCCGAGTCACAAATCTTCTTTGATAATGCGAGACATGGATTTTTGCGAAGTTTGCATTTCCCGCGACAAGATTTTCTGTTTTCGCAGCGGTTTTCGGTCGATTAGTTTCTTCATGGCTTTGATCGCTTTCGGAGTTCTCACAATGCGTGAACGTCCGGATCTTTGACGGTCTTGTACTCCATCAGTGTGATTCCAAGCGGTCGCTACGTCCTAAAGATATCGCCTTTTTCCATGTCGCATTTTAGTAGACCAACTACAACAATACGATTTTCAATGTCGCCCCATTCCATGATTGTAAACAATTAATGTCAAAATCTTTTTACGTCACAATGAAGCATAAATGTCAACTGTCAAATCGCAATCAATACGAAATGGATGCGCCCAGTGTTGCATTTGTAATGAGTGCTTTCAGCTGTGTACCAGTATTTATGACTTGACTAGGTAGAAAGTATCGAAGTTAACTGCTACAGAACAGTTGATAACATAGTAAAGCTTGGTACTACGGAAAGAAAAGTCAACAACAAAAACATGGTTTCCAGCCGCCAAAAAAAAAGTGCCTAACAATGTAAATTCTTGTGTTACTGATGATAATGATAGGAGGCTTCATCACTAAACTATATTTTCAGATAGTCTTCGATTTCTCATTAACCAGTAACTAAATTCATGCCTTGATGCGTAGTCGCCAGGTTTTAAAGTCTATACAAGTAAGATATGGTACGGGTACAATTCGAAATTATGTAAAGTTCCCCAGTAGTCTCATACGTCCTACGTCAAGTATGTTAGCAATACCATATTAAGTATTACTTCTCCTTGACGAAGTTCTGGGACGCAAGGGACGTTCAAAAGTAGCTGCAGAAAAGTTCCCTTAAACATCCATGGACATTTCTAAAAACAGTTCCACAAGAACTTCACGAGTGGGAAATCGCCCACGATATTCATCAACTACTACTCCATTACTCAATCCATACACAAGGTGAGTATCGATACATTCTTCATTCGAAAAATTAACATACTTGTGAGAGTATTTCAATATAACACGAAAAAATAAACCCTCTAAATTAACTTAATTGACGTTCACTGTCACAATGAATAATAAGTTGTGAATCACAGCCACCCCGACTTTTAATAGCAACAAACTTAACAGCGGTACGCAATGTCTGCAGTAGTAGATTTATCTAACTTCCGGTGCTTGTAGCTGAGTTACGTTAGAGTTTTGGACAAATGTTAATTAGACGTTTTTAACTTGAAACTGCTTCAGTAACACATTCTTAAGCTGTGACAATAATTTTATGACACACCCGATAAATCTAAGAATAATATATAAAACGTCGTTTCTTACATGTGCATGTACATTTATAGTAAATTTATTTTATATTTCTGCTTTTATGTATCTTAACATATTAAGAACTCATACGTATATAAATTTCTATATTTTTCTATATATATATATATAAAATTTGGACTCGTCTGATATATATGCATATATAATTAATATTTCGCTTTGTATGGCATTAAGGCGATTAATATCTCTTGTACATTAAATATTTTTTTTTATATTAAGTAATCGTATTCTATAATGGCGAAAGGGAAACCAATAAGTATACAAGAGCGATCCACTTAAATGGCGCTTCAGGAAGAGGGTTACTCAGAACGTGCAATTGCTGAAATACATTATGTAAAAAAATTAACAGTGCACTACCATACACTCACAAGCGATATCGTACACATGGTCTGTCGAAGATCGTAATCGACCACGCTCTTTTTGGATAACAAAGCTGCTGACGATTTACGAATTAAGCAAACCAAATCGACATCAGCGTCCAGAGTGAAAATACTATTTCGGTCAGCACAAGAGAAGTTGATCTTTATAGATGCGTCGCATGGACAAAACTATTTTTGCGACGAGGAAATCTATTGCAATTGAACGCCAAATGATTGGGCTAAAGTGTTTTGATCAAATCAAATTTGCGGTCTTCGGACCAATGGGTAGGATCATTGTCCGAAGAGTTAACACTAGAAAATGCTACGCGAATGCATATTTCCTATGGGGTTGGTTCTGTTATAGTCTAAGGATGTTTCTGTACAGCAGGAATGGATTACTTGGTAAAAATAGATGGCATTATGTGTAAAGAGGACTACAGAAGAGTTCTCAAACATAACACTATTTCCTCAGAACTGCGTCTAATAGGGACCAGGATAACGATAAGGATAGTCGGGTCAGCTCCTTGACGCACATAAGACAGGTAAAGGTGTATACGAGCTTCGAATAAGGTGGAAACAAAATAAGACCAAATCGACAACGAAGAATAAGTAAATTTCGGTACATCGAATGCGCAAGGGTCTAAAATAAAAATTGCAGAAATCGTTAAAATGGAAATTATCAAAATAGATATGACACTTACTGAGACTTGGAGAGAAGGAAAAGAGACAGAATATCTAAAGTGATTGGTTGAAAGTATTTGATTTATTTTGGTTTCTGAAAATTTAGAGCAATCATGAACCCTTATACTTGCCCTAGCAAATATCTAAGAAAACATTTTCGGTCAAACCGGATGTTTATTTTAAATGGAAAAATGTACTTTTTAGTGCGCATTTGTCTACTACACGTTAATCTAGGAATATTTTCTGAAGTTTATGCCTATATATAAATTCAGAGATATATTTTTTGATTTTTCTTGAAAATATTTGACGAACAACACAACAATCCAAAACCACTGTCTATTGAAGATGAATGTATTCTTTCCATTTCCAAAAAGACAGACACTAAAACTGCAAGAAATAAAGCTCGCTGAAATAGAGGTAGAATATTATAAGCTAGAAACTTTACGGCATCCTAGCGTAGATCACCAGCACAAGATGAGACAAGAAATTGGAAAATAAAGAAATATATAAAACCATACTTGTATAAAGACACGGCAAATAGCATAAAAAACTCGACAAGGAAGTGAATAGAAATCTTCAAAGTAATACGAGGACGGTATGAAAGGCATTCGCGTTTGGAGACAGATGGCACTTTGTGTCAAAATCTACATTATCGACTGTGAGCACTATGCGCATGTGAAGAAATCAAAGAGAAGTTAGATGCAGTTTATAAGGACGATGCATCTTCGATGACCATCGTCAAATACTGGTTTAACGAATTTAAACATGATCAAACATCTGTCTTTGATGGGGAGCGGCCAGGTCGTTCCATTGAGGTGACTATGGACGATATAATCAATAAAGTTCATGATATGATGTTAACAGACCGCCGAATGAAGATTAGAGAGATTGCGAAAATGGTAAACATCTCGTCTTCTTAAAAATAACATATATTATCTTCTTTTATTAGTTAATATATAATTATAATTATATATATAACTGATAACATTTACCTCAAAATATTTCACATTTTATCTACTGGTGTTTGCAAGAAATACGCTGACCCACGGAAGTAGTAATAAAATTTCTTTGCCAATGCCGACGTCGGATTTAATTCGGTAAAAATGCATTTTTTTACCTCCAAAACGTGAGTTTCATAATTCTTTAACCGGAAAAGGTATCCATTATCAACACACAAAACCTATACGACACGTTTAAATGGAAAATTTTACTAGACTATTTAAACATTTAAAAATTTAGTTTAAATTTAAAATCAGAGAAATCTTCCAATCTCTTGAAGCACATGTGGTGTTACATGCATAACATATTCCACCTGCATATGCTTGCCATTTGTATAATTTTCCTTGTTATTTCATACATTTAAGGCCCTCTCGCTTCTATCTGCTGAAGTTAAAAATCAATACTATTGACGTCAGCTATTAAATCGCTGATTTAAAGATTATAATTTCTGTTGCTGATATTTAATTAACGAGACCTTGAAACTATTGTCTCCGTATTTATTCCTGCTAATTTCGTAATTATCTGGCCATTAAATCCGACAACGGTTTTTTTGTATTTAAGTTCGTATTTTGTTAGAAAGGACGACTACTCTGCCATCCTCTTCCTCATTCGACTGTCAAAGAGCGAGCAAGTTCCGCGTTCCATTATTTTAGTTGCCCAATTTTGAATTAAATAGTCAAGCTTAATTAATGGAAAGAGTTCCAATCAACCGCTGTTGAATTTTAAATAAGCTGGTTATAAAAGTCCATCGATTTTTCCGCTTAGTTTTAAAAAAAGTTCTTTAGACACGCCATTATGCACATGGCATTTTTGGAGTTTCAAATTGCCAGTGTGGGATTATCGGAGAAATGCTTGTGAATATCATCGTTGATACCTCAAGAACACCTTGAAGTTAGTATGTTAAAACTTGTATATCATAGTGGCCTAATTTTCTTTGTTTCGTCTACATTAACTTCAGGGTTTTTCCTTTTGATTTTATCCCAAGTTCTGTTGTGCATCCCTGGAACATTCCCATAATTAATGCAGGTTACGTGAACGTGGCACGTCCGCATGTAAGATGACCTTGACCTTTGACCGAACTATCCGGAAAGATCCAGTCAAAGATTAATCGTAGTACTGAAGTGTTGCACCTGAGACAGCCAAACAGTTTGCACAAATCTATTATTTATGCTAAGTTGTTAACTTAATTAATCATTTCATACCTTATTATCTAAAAAATCAACCATAGCACTTATAATTATTTGTTTTTAAATTATTTCTAAATTCAGTAATAAAACTAATTGTTTTATAAGGCGCACTTAAATAATCAAACATACAATAGACTCATTATTTCAGTTTTAAATTATTCATTGTGATAAAGTCGTCATTAAATGTTTACTTTATACCTCGTCCTTATAATTATTAATCTATAATAAAACTGCTTAGCGCTTATTAGCTGTTACGACTTTCTTTTTTATTTTTATTTGGTGAATACGAGGTTCTTGTCTTTAGCATTATACAAACGTATTTTGCGGATTCTTCGTTTCAATATTAGCGGTATGCTTTTAAGGTTACGATATTGTGACGCCTCTGAACATGGTATTAATAGGAAACCCTCCCACTCTCCGCAGATTTTTGAGCTGGTTAGCACCCTAAATGCAAGTAAATGAATCGCTCGATAACTAAAAAAATACAGGCTTTGATGCTAAAGTTTTAATTAGTACGTTTGGACGTTAAAGTGGGTTTGTTGCTGTCCAATAAAGCATATTTTGCTTATTGACAAAGCCATTAAGCCAAAAATGAGTTTCAACCGAAGCGTTGTCTCACTGGCACAGGAACATTCAATAGTGAATATTTGGATTCAAATTTATCCATTATAGCATACACAGGCTATCTGGTGGGACGATTATTACAATCGAAAATTGAACTAAGTGCTCTTAAAGTTGCGACCACCGACTCAGAATTGCGGTAGTAATTTTTAATAATTTACAAACGTTGCTCGTTTGTGAAATTCACCATGATAAAAACGTTAATCTTGACTGGCGTTTTCACATTGACAGATCATGAAAAACATTCAAGGGTTTGTATTAAAAGACAAAATTGTTATGTCCCTATTGGACAACACATTATATTAAATTTATACATTTGAGTTGATTGCCTTTTTGGCTTGCTATATCCTTTGGAAAATAAAGGCGCTATACAATATTAAAGTTTAAAATCCTTATCTCCATAAATCCATAAAAAAACTTCTCAGGTCACCATCTTTCAAACCAAATTATATAGGCCGTTCACGAAAGCGGTGACATCGTGTTGCTAGAATGCAACCTGTATATTTCATATTTTTGAGTTTCTCTGATAATTTGCTACAACTAATTATAAAACAAGTTTTTTCCAAAATCAATATTAGGAGTATTTATTACTTGTTTAAATCTGTCTCCTACATAGTAAAGCCAAGAATAAAAGTCCGATTTAAAAAAAACACCTTGTATATTTTCATATTTATAGGTTACTCTTTCCTTTATTGATCATATCTTTAATATTATAAATAAAGAATTCCCGCACGATGAACAGCGACTCATAAAGTCGAATGAACGAGTGAACGTCGAGAGTCGAATTGTTTTTCTCAGAACCACGTCAGGTCTACAATGCGTAGTACACTCAAGATTATGAAGAATATTTTGTATATGTGAGCGCACGTGCGTGTGTGTAACTGTTAAAAGATGATGTGTGATTTCAAATGTTATGATAATCTGAGAGTTAACATTATTTGTTAATAAACAAAACGGCAAATGAGAGGCTAACTTATAAATTAATAATGAAATTAATGAAACAACTATAGAATATATTTCTTTCAATATTTGGTCAAACCTCCCTTAGTTTGAATAACTGCTCGAATTTCCTTTGATATGCTGTCGATACAGACTTTTACGGTGTCCTGCAATTTTCTGTTTTCATTCCAGGTTTTGTTTTTCAATATTTTACTTTAAAACTCTTGAATTGGGAGTAAACAATAGATTTAAGAACACTCCAAACATACTCGATTGGATTGAGGTCTGGTGAATTTCCAGATTACAGCAATACTAATATACCAAAATCGCAAAAAACATTCTGGAGAGATTTCGCTGTATGGCCCGGCGCCCCATCTTGCACAAACACGAAAGACTCTGCATCTAGTAAAATAATAAGGGGCACCAAAACAGTATCTATTAACTTTTTGTGTTGATACTAGTTCATTGTCCCTTCCACAAAGTACAGAGGTCCTTGATGTTTGCAATATAATTTTATACGAAGATTCTTTCTATTCTACAATGCTAAATATTCTCGGCTCACTGTAGCCGGTTTTTCTTCACTGTTTCTGCTAAACGCGGTTTTTTTCGCAGACCGCTGACATTTTATTCCAGCAGCGTATAATCGAATTCGCAAGATCCGCTCTGATACCTTTATATTAAAGGACTGTAAAAGATGTATTGATTATCTAATGGGAACTTGTCTATTTTCAAAGCAATGTTAATAATTTTTCTACCTTCTCTTTTGGTAGTTTTAGGTGCCCGGTGATATGTTGTCGACCGTTTGATGTTAAGAGCAAATTTTCTTTGATAAGTGTTAGTATTATTGCCACTGTTCGGCGTGAAACTTTACTTTGCTATCAAATTCGTTTGATGGTGAGGGCAAATTTTCTTTGATAAGTGCTGTAATTCTTCTCGCGTGAAATCTTCACTTTTCTAACAAATTCGCTTGATGTTAAGGCAAATTTTCTTTTGATAGGTGTTGTTATTCTTGCCACTGTTCGACGTGAAACATTTACTTTTCTAGTAATTTCATCTTGCCCATGGCTCATAAGTGTTATAAAAGTATAAAATTAGCCCACCACTAATCTAACGATAAGGCACTAAACTAAAAACGACAAATACGTTATCACAAACACATTCTTTAAGAGTTATATCGTAACAATTCTGAATAAATTCTACTAGTATAAACACCACCCATTCATCTTCCCAGAATTTATCATGCGCAGGTAAAAATTGAGTTCGATAAGAGAGAAGAATAATTTCATATTTTTCATCATAACCGAGACCTAGGATAATTTAATTACCAGATACTATAATTATTACTCTTGTATGTTAATTATGTATAAATGCATAATTAAGGTCTCCACGGATTAATGCAAATTAGTATTTCCAGCTGTACCAGTTGTTACTAATTACAAAAATTAATTACAAATTTTTGCATGGAGCAGGACTCGAAAATATATCTGCAGTTTTCCAGCCGGCTGTCTTACCAATTACTCCACCAAACAGTACAGTTTCGATTCTCCTAATATGCCATAAATTACATTATGGAACAGATCTAATTTTTGTAGGACGCAAGAGATTTTAATATTAATAATTATATATCCTATTTTTTTTATAATTAAGCTCTTCATGATAGGATATTAATGAAACTAAGTATTTCTTGCTACACCATCGCTGTTGCTAATTACAGAAATTAATTGAAAATTTACGGCATATTAAGAGATTGGAAACTGTACTGCTTGGTGGCCTAATTGGTAAGGCGGCCATCTAGAAAACAGCAGACACAAGTTCAAGTCTTGCTCTAATGCAGAATTAGTAATTACTAACAACCTGGTATAGCAGGAAATACTAATTTTCATTACTTTGTAAATTTTACTTTTGATTGATTTTATTTTAATATTTGAAAAAATATGACGATACAAGTAGAATTCTCATGTGTCGTTCTCGTTTACATTTGTTTTCTTTCACTTACTATACGAGCAATTTGGCTTTCTTTATAATCATTCTGCATTAACGCGATCCGTAGTGATTTCATTTTTTATTCAGTATTCTACGTCTGCTAGCCAACCATATCAATACATTGGTGATTTAGTTCTAATCTCATTATTACAATGATATTTTAAAAAATATATAAAACCTTAAGTATAAATAAGTTTTCTATTAGCGAAGCTATTGATGACAAAAAAAAAGTGATTTGATATAGTTTCTAGAAATAAAATGAAAAAGATAAACAAAATTAATATAACCTATTATAATTAGAAACTAAAATTCTCTAGAAACGATGATTTGGCAATAATGCCCAGTTTTCCCACTGGCGATGTTGAATAAACATTATGTCTTGAGAAGTTCTTTTTCTATTTCAATCTTTAAGCAACATTGATATAAAATTTTGTTATAAGTGTATTTGTGTAAACGGAATAGTTTTTTGATAAAAAATATTCGGCTTATTATATTTAGAAAATATTAGATATATTTGAAGAACATGACGTTGAATTATACTTTTAATACAAGGGATTTAAGCACTTCTAATAGTAATATGATTATAATATATACAATATTAATTATAAGCAGCGACGGTTTCTCTTAAGTGCTGTAAATTAAAATGTTGTAATTTAAGAAGCGCGTGATATAAAAAAAATGACAATTTCAATTGACATCACTATCTGCACTATATGCAATATTTGAATTCTGTCAATTACATTTGAAAGAGGATACTGTAAAGTTTCGGTAACTATCGCTAGAGAAGTCCAACGCCGCACAGCAACATTAGACGTAAATAAGATAGATGACTATTAAGTATCACAAGCTTTTTGCATTCATGAGTTCACAGATCTCTTTTCTTTTATGAAAGCACAGTATTCTATCTTAGTATGTTGTAAAACTGACTTGTTTCTCAACCGAATGGAGATTTTGAAGATTATATTTTCCAGTAGGACAGAGCTCAACCCCATTAACACCTGAATGTTCAATGTTTCATGAATGAATCTCTTCCTGAACGACTTATAAGTCATACGGGGAAAAAGACCTGCCACTCCAATTTCGATTACTAAAGTTGAAATAATATAATACAATTAATGCGAAACATTAAACAATTATTTTGATTATCATAGTGCTTTACCAACATTGTAAGAAAAAAATATTTAATCGGCAGTAATAATATTTATGTACAAAAAACTTTGGAAAGTGACCAGTGAGTGACGCGGTTCCAGCCCGTAAGACCAGAAGCAAATAGTTTGGAAAGGAGATTTGGGGAAATTTTATTATGATTTGGGTGGTAATGTTATCAGTATTATGTAATGACTATTATGGTTTTAGTTTTACCTCCAAGATGCTTATGTTAAGCAGTCTGAGTTGTAGTTGAAAATGCCATAGATAGTACCTACTATAAAATTGATAATAATGTATGTGATCTTCATCAGAGTAATACTTGAGTTTAAACGTAAAATAGAATAGAGAGAGAATTGAATTCAGTTTAATATATTTATAGACTATGGTCTTATTTATCACGTAGTAATTATTCAAGCAATTTTTTCATCTCTTTACAGCTTTCTTTTTCTTTTTTAGTAGAATATGAAAATCTTACCTTTTAAAACAAACATAGATCTATAATATGTAGTTTAGATTTAGATATTAACAGAAACTTGCATGTAGTATGTATATATTCCGAAAATTTCATAAAGTACCAGGTCTTCCAATAGGGACTTCCGAATTTTGACAGTTGGTAGCGGCCATATGGTTAAAGCTACATCTGTCGAAAAGGCTGGAATTTATTCAGTCTGTTTTGCCAAATCACCAAGCAAATGATAAAATTGTTTTATCAAACTGGTTATTCTGTTCGGGCAACGTTCCGGGCGCTTCGCGCATTTTACGGTCACCATAATCGTCCTACCGAGAGGACTATTCGCAGTGTGGTGAATAAATTTGAGTTCACTGGTTCAGTAAACAATGAACCAACACTCGTATGACGACGAAACGCAAGATCTGCCGAAATAATCGCCGCTGTCCGTGAGAGTGCACGAGAATCCGAGGCACTCGATTTTACATCGCTCATTGGCGTTTCGCAGACCACAACTTGGCAAATTTTGTGTCGTGGCTTGGGCCTGCACCCGTACAAAATTCAACTGACCCAGGAGCTGAAGGTAAACGACCATAGTCAGCGACATATGTTCGCAGAATGGGCCCTGGAGCAGTTGGAAACTGATTTTCATCAAAAAACCATCTTCAGCGGAGGCCCATTTCTGGATGAATGGGTACGTCAACAAACAAAATTGTCGAATTTGGAACGATTTAAATCCGTGGATTTTGGGCCGGCGGCGTCATTGGTCCATATTTCTTTGAGAACGACGTTGGCCAGGCCATCACCGTCAACGGCGAGCGCTATAGGTCGATGATTACCAACTTCTTTTGGCCTAAATTGGATGATATGAATACCAGCGACATGTGGTTTCGACAGGTCAGCGCTACATGCCACACAGCTCATGCCACATTGGACATTCTGCACGAGCGATTTGAGGGCATAGTCATCTCACGTGGAGGTTATGTGAACTGACCACCGAGATCGTACGATTTGGCCCCGTTAGACTTTTTCTTGTGGAGTTTTCTTAAGTCGCAGGTCTATGCAAATAAGCCAAAAACCACAGCGGCCCTCAAAGCCAACATAACCCATGCCATCGGTCAAATTCAGCCAGATTTATGCGCCAGCGTCATGAAAAATTGGACATACTTTGTTTTATTTAAATTTAAAAATAGGAAGCACTTAATGAAAGACCCGTTACATCAGTACATAGTCACTTGCCCTTTTTTTTCATATGGGGAAAATTGTACTTCCTATTATTTATATACACTACAGGCCATAAGTGAGGGATCACTTATCATAAATAACAAAACACTTGTATTTTAGACACATCCCTTAGACTTTTACCTGCTTTGGTGAGAATAATTGAAATAACAGTTGTAAATGTAATTCTGAGAAAGATTATTCGGATTATTATTATAAATTAGATAAATATATTTGTTTCTGAAAAATATTGTAAATCCTTTTAATAGTTTTATGGCATTTATTTAATAGAAATATTTTATATACCCCAACAAATTTAATAGGCTTTACAACGCGATATTATTATAATGGTATTAGGAATTCATAGTAAACTATTTAGCAACTTAAAAATTAGTTTTCGTGCAGCATTTGTCCGAGTAAGTTGCAATACGAGTATTTGAGAACAGACGTAAAAGTAACTTATAAAAATGCCGAAAAGAAAGGAACTTAGCGCAGAAACTCGTAGTTCTATAATAACGCTACATGGTGAAAAATGTTCACTGCGACAAATAGCCCAAAAGTTAAATTTATCTTATCACGCGGTGCAAGGAACAGTGAAACGATATTCACAAAGTGGATCATTACAACCAATAAAACGTTGCGGAAGGCCAAGGGTAACTACCAGACAAGAGGATTTGCGCCTAAAAATACTATCAAAACGAAATAGGCGCCTCACAGATCCTCAGCTTCGAGCAGAACTGAATGAAGGCTGTCGAGAGCCGGTGTCACTGACTACTGTAAAACGACGTTTGACGAAGGCGGGACTACATGGGCGTATTGCAGCTCGAAAACCAGTATTGAATCTACGAAATCGTAAAAAACGGTTACAATGGGCCCAAGACCATCAACACTGGGACATGGAAATGTGGAAGCAGGTGTTATGGACAGTTGAGTCAAAGTTCCAAGTGTTTGGTAGTAATCGACGAGTTTTCGTTCGAAGACAAGTGGGTGAAAGGATGTTACCCGAATGTGTAGTGCCAACTGTTAAACACGGGGGAGGTTCTGTGCTTGTTTGGGGATGCTTTGCCTTTGATGGTGTCGGAGATATGTACCGCATTAAAGGCATTTTAAAAAAAGAGGGGTACCTGAAGATTTTGGAGGAACATGCAATTCCGTCTGGATTAAGGTTTTCACCTACAACAAGATAACGATCCCAAACACACTTCCCAACTTTGTAAAAACTATGTAAATCAAAAAGGGAAGGAAGGGTGATAAATATGATTTGGCCACCACAATCACCCGATATCAACCCTATCGAATTACTGTGGGGTGAATTAGATAGAAACGTGAGAGAAAGCTGTCCACAATCGCAGAAACAGCTTTGGGAGCAACTTACAAGGGCGTGGAATAATTTACCAATGGATACGCTTCAGAAGCTTGTATCGCGGTTGCCTAATATTTGTAAAGAAAACATTAAGCGCAGAGGTGGATACTTCGACGAAAGTCGAATATGATAAGAAATTCTACAAAATATGTTGAAATTATTTTATTTTATAAGGAAAACTGTTCATTTGTCTCGTAGATATAGTTTTGTAGAAATATACGTTTTGTTTCACTAAGCGTGCATGTTTTTTTTTAATTTCATCTACTGATCCCTCACTTATGGCCTGTAGTGTATATATATATATATGTATATACAATATATATTATTCTAATTTTTATTGGGAAAATTATTTAATGTCTCCTAACTTTCGTTGCAGCAATTAGATGACATTTATTGAAATTATAATAAACAATTATAATTAATTTCAAATAGTTTACTCTAGTTTAAAAGCACGTGTCTAGTCAAAAATGTTCACTGGCCATTTTTTAATTTCCCAATTGGAGCCTCTTTCTAGACATCGATGCTGTCACCAGCATTTCTATTCTCTAAAACTGTTTTAGCCTAAGTAAATAAGGCTCATGGAAATATGTTATTGTCTAGAACGCGGTTTTAGCGCGAAAGAGAAAACTATAGATCGTAAAAGCACAAAAACCAAGAAAATGTTTGTTACCTGTTTTTCAATTGCAATTTCCAAAGACTGTATATCAACTTTTTTTATATTGATTGAATTGGTTACTTGTTTTCCAGCAAATCTATTCTTCAATTCTTCCAAGTAATGCTGTTCAATTTTAGTAAACAATGGTACAGGCTTTCCAATTTTGTGACCTGTTTGTAATAAATTCACTATTACAGGATTACTGAAAAAAAAAGTTCTTATCAAGTTAATTAAATCATAAGGAAATAAACAAAATTAAACTTTAAATTGTAAATAACTTTTTCTTTTAATAGGTAATATGAAAATATTTTACAACTCTGAATTCACATGGATAGAAGAATGCTTAAGGCATATATTAATATATTTTGCATACCAAATTAATGTATTATATAAATTAAATGTGTATTATATAAATATGGAGGTGTTATATTTTGTTAACCTTATATAAAACAGTCTAAAGACTTCTTAAACTTACCTTGGTACTAATAATGTTGATGCTGTAACATTTAATTGTTTTTTTATAGATCGACTGGCTTCAGGCATATATGGATATAATAACGTTGCTAACAGACAAGTTACATTACAGCAAACACCAATTATAGTTGCAGCACGTTCCCTAGTTCAAAAATAAAAATGTTTAAGTTTAACAGTTGCGTAATACAAAGTAATATACTTTTGTTCATCTGTTCCCTGCATTAAAACCCAAGGTTGGGTTAATTGTATGTATTGATTACCGTGTTTCGATATTGCAAGAATATATCTAATACCATCACGTAACTTTGCTTTCTGTAAAGAAGAAATGTAACCTTTAAATTCTCTTGTAGAATGTGCAAGGAAAATAAAATCTTCTTCTATTGGTTTCATTATTGGAACTCTTGAATTAAAGAACTTTTCAGTAAAAACTAATGTTCTAAAATAGATTGATTTAATTTTTATATTAAAATTTAAAAATACCCTTACCTATTAACGAAATTTCCGAAATTATTAAGAAGTTCGCTATTACATTTTGTTGCCAAGTCATTCCAACTGAAAGTAGAATCTTGGCTTTCTGGTCTAATATACAATAAATAAAACCTCCATACATCACTTTCTATAGTAGTATTTTGTACATCATTACCAAACACACCAACACCTCTCGACTTAGAAAACTTTCCATCTTCGTAATTTAAATACTCTATAATAAACCGAAGATTTAATTTGTGTGAAACAAAATCTGCTATTAAATGTATATTATTGAAAGAGAATATTAAACAAACATTTACTGACGATTTATTGAGTTTACGCTGCCAAACTCTAGCTGTAATAATTTTACAGAACTGATGGGAAGAACGGTTCAATTCATTTGAAAACCATTCTGATTACCTGTTATTAATCGAACTTCAGAGCGCTGAAAACAGTTTTTATTGAATGGTTAGTGAATACGCGTCTCATAAACACGTTCAGTTTAATATGTCCAATACTGAATTAGGTTTTTACTAATTATTGTATACTTTGAAAAAAGTAGAAAAAATAATTTATTAAACTCACAATGTGAGAGAATACCTTAAAATTACGTATAGCTTTATTCTTTAACCTCCCATTACAAAACAAAGTATATTTCGTCATAACCGAATATTGAAAACATCAGTTGATAAGGATATTTCTTTTCAGTTCAATAGTTGGCAAAGCGAACATTTGATTCAATCATTCAATTCAATAACTGAAATATTGGATAGAAAAAATAAAGAACTTAAACTAATTTGATAAACAATTTTAAGTACTGGATTTCCCACTATATTTACTACTATATTTTGCAAAGACGTTGCATATTGTACAAACATATTATATATATATATATATATATATATATATATATGTATATATATATGTATACATATGTATATATGTACATACATACATATATAGTTTATATAGTTTAGTCAAAAGAGAGGTGAGGAAAATAAAACTGTTGTGAAAATTATGTACAAAGTGTTATTTAGTAATATAGTACAATTTATCAATATTTTGTCGCTCCGCCCTTGGCCTTAATGACAGCTCGCACTCGTCGAGACATACTTGCTACTAAATTGTAACACTCTGCCGGTGGTATTGCAGCCCATATTTCGCGAATTTTTGTTGGTAATTCTGCTTTTGACAGGCATTTATGTTCCGTGATCTTAGTTTTTAAGATACGCCACAAATTTTCAATGGGCGACAAATCGGGACTTTGTGGCGGCCAATCCAATACCTCCACTGTGTTTTCCTCGAACCAACGCATTACAGCTCCCGATTTGTGGCAGGGCGCATTATCTTGCTGAAAAATGTATTGTGGAATATCCTGGTCGAATAGTTTTAGCGCAGACGGTTCTAATACTTCCTCCAACATGGCTAAATAGCGTTGGCTATTCATCCGTCCATCGCACAGGTACACTTCTCCAACACCGTATGCAGACATACAACCCCAAACCATGATACTACCACCTCCAAATTTTACTGTGGGAATGATACATTGTGGTTCATAAGCTTCCCCTTGCCTACGCCGAACGTATAGCGTCCCAGGTAGTCCCCAAAGCTGCCAGGCAAAAGAAGAAAGTTAGCACTTAGACAGGATTAATTTTGTTTAATGTTACATGTAGACTGAATTGCATACAACGATAAGAATATTAGTCATGAAGATGTACTTACATGCCTCGATATTCGATTCATCAGACCAAAGAATCATCGACCACTTCTCGATTGTCCAATTTTCATGTTGTTTGGCCCATAAATACCGCTTCTTTTTATGAGCGTCAGTTAAAAGCGGTTTACGTCGCGCTTTACACCCTCGTAAACCAGCACGCTGTAGACGCCTTCTCACTGTTTGCGCAGAAACTCTTACGCGATAACGCTGTTTCAGCTCACTGGCAAACTGTTTCGACGATTTTTTCCTATCACTGAGAGCCAGTCTTCGTAAAATTCTGTCTTCTCTAATCGAGGTACAGGGTTTTCTGCCACTTTTGGTCTGTTAACAAACGACCCACTCTCCTGATAGCGACTAATGGTCGTACGGACTGCACATCGCGAACAGTTTTTTTGCAATTGCAGCTATTGATAACTTCTGGGAATGCAGTAGCACTATTTGGGCACGTTCCCCTACCGACAACTCGCGTGTTTTAGGCATTTTTCTTCAATAAATAACTGACACAACGTGAAAAAATAGGATAATTTAATTGATCTCTACCACAAACTCACAAACGCACGTTGCTCACACACTGCTAGAATGACATTAAATTTCTAAAATCCACAATTTTCCCTTTCCACCTATTCTTTTCAATAGGGGATTAACTAGGGTATTCAAAAACGCATTTCTGTAAATACCATTAACTATTTTTACGGTTAATTTCCGTCAGACTTGGATAATACCGAGAATAAGGGCTTTTACCTGGGGTGTCTAATACATCTGAGCATGGTTGTATATATAATAATAATAGTTTAACTGTTTTCCCTTTTTCCAAATTTATTTAAGTGTCTGAACTAATATGGACGGTAGTGCATATCGAATAAGTTGCGTACAAGTCTTTTGACGACGAAACAGAACAATATCTTACATGTCTTTAAAATTATTCAAGTGGTTGGAATGTTGGATATGTGTTACTTTTACTACATATTTCCATATGCGAGGGAGCGTTTTTATATTCGCGGAATGGGGGACAAGGGGTGGAAATAAAAAAACCAAATTATTTTTCTTTTTCAATATATTCACCTGCAAGACGGATACATTTTTCACATCTTTCAATTAATTTATTTATACCCTCATAAAAAAATGATTTCTCTTTATCTGCAAAATACGCCGAAACTGCCTCCTTGACTTCATCATCGGCAGTAAATTTTTTACACCGCAGCTCTTTTTTCATTTTCGGAAACAGGTAATAATTACTCGGGGCCAGGTCTGGGCTGTAGGGTGGGTGATTCACAATTTCGAAGCCCACCTTATGCAGGGCAGCTAACGCAACGCGGCTCTTGTGGACGGGCGCGTTGTCGTGCAAAAGCAGAACACCTTTTGTCAGTTTTCCCCGTCTTTTCTCTTTAATGGCTTCTTTTAATCGCTCTAATATTGAAACGTAATATTCTCCGGTTATAGAAACACCTTTATCTTTATAATCAATCAACAATATTCCTTCCGAGTCCCTTCCGAGCTGATTGTGACACTTTAAATTTCTTGGGAGGTGCTGTGCCCTTTTTATGCCACTGCATGGAGTCTTGTTTGGACTCAGGTTCATAATGATGAACCCAAGTTTCGTCTCCAGTAACAATTCCACTCAATACACCATCCTTGTCTTCATTACAGAGGTCCAAAAATGCACGCGAACACTCTACGCGCTGTTGTTTTTGCGGCGGCGTGAGCATTCTCGGCACCCATCTTGCGCTGACCTTAAGACATGCCGAGATGATCGTATAGGATTTTAAAAATTGTTGTATCGGATACTCCAACCATTTCTGCGAGTTGTTTCTTCTTTAGTCGAGCATCTTCGTGTACAATTTGTTCAACTTTTTGGATAAGTGCTGGCGTAGTCACCTCAATGCTCCTGCCCGGCCTCGGGTCGTCTTCAAGGGATTCCCTTCCTTGTTTAAATAAACTATGCCACTTCTACACCATGGTTTTTCCTGGACAAGAGTCGCCGTAAACCAATGACATCTCATTCATTATGGTCGCGACTGATTTTCCTTGCCTGGTAAGGAACTTTATAACGGCACGATATTCGATTTTTTCCATATTTCACTTTTCACTCCTGATTATGTTACTTGGTTGATGATAGCTCAAAGACTAACTGTCTAATAACAATGAAACTTCGTATTTATACTAATCATGAGTCGCTGCACAGGCCACGCCCCCAATGCGCCTACTCACCCCTCTACAACCCGCTCATTCCGCGAATATAAAAACGCTCCCTCGTATTACCCAATACCAAGAGCTTACTCAATCTTAGGAAATTTCGATTTTATTATATATTTAATTATATAATTATTATATATTTAATTGTATATTTTTTAAAGACAACAAGCATGAAAGAGAAAGAAGTGCCTAGACAGTGCAAGTGAATCTGTAAGCATCGAAAGTGAATTTCCACCTGTACCTATCACAACACAACAATAGTACACACTCAGCAAGAAAGGCGAGCGAAGTTATTCAGATATACATTACGGACCAAACTTGTACGGGCACGCTACTGCATGCTCGCCAAACCGGCCATCTCTAGTTACATCTTTTTTAAATATATTGTTTATAATGTGCTAAGATAATTTCTATGTATATTTACAATATAATTTAGTAAATTTTCATTTTGATGAGACTATATTTTATATTCGTTTCCTATATTTTCACTTTGAGATAATATGGGATATTGTATCGAACAGGACAATCCATTTACAGGGCAAATAAAATTAAAATAAAATAAAGCGATACACAGCACATAACTTAAAAGAAAGTACATTTTACATTAACGTTTATAAATAAATAAAGAAAGAATTTCATAAATTAACCTGGGAAAAATATCAATATAAAGTATATTGGCATTCACAGAAGCATGAGTAAGGGATGCCTTCGTCCGTCATAGTGTTAGTTCTAGCACAAGATATAGAAAACGTGGAAACGTTTCTAGACGATAAACGCGACACATGAAAACCAACACGGGACAGTAAACACAGCGAATCAACTTCATCATTAACAATTTTCTTCAAGAACAAAGCGCTCACCCACACCCTACGTACACTCAAGGATTCCATACTATGTCGGCATAGGTGTTTATAATCAGTATAACGTTTAGGAAATGTTCCGCCAGGGAGAAAATGACAAGCTTAGCTATTACAGAAGTAAAATTAAGTGTTTCGTATATATGTATTATATAAACATCAAAAAGTGATGATCATTAAATCGCCACATACATAATAAGCATTGCAAGTTGAAATATATTTGGAAATAATAATCTGCATATAGTGTACAATATTTGTAGACGGAGTCGCATTTGTAAAGACACACAAATCCTTAGTATCAGTAATTATTAGAGCGGCGACGAAAGTGGCAATACCATAGGCGGTACGGTAGAACGGGCAATTGGTGCGCAGTGAATGAGATCATTCACATTAAATACAATACGGTTCACGGTTAGTGTTTATAATAACTTCACACAAACATGTCGCGAAAGTTTGTGCCGTTTGCTACGTCGGTTAGAAAATACATAGCAGAATTTCCCGATTTAAAGTATGATGGATGTGCAGTATTGTGTTTGGTTTGTAATAAGCGACTTATAATACGGAAGAAAGACAATTGTAAAAAACATGTGAACAGTGCAATACATAAACTGAACAAAAGAAATACCTTATGCAACATTCCTTTATGATTTTTTATTTATGTTGACTGCATGTAATTTGCCGCTTCGCAAACGCCCTTTTCAAGTGTTCTGGAATAAATATCTGCCAAATTATAAATTACCTGCAAGAAGAACTTTACAGAAACATTTGCCGCGTTTAAGAGAGAAGCTTGAAAATATAGCAAGAAGAGAATTGCATAATAAAAATGTGTGGATTACTGTGGATGAGACTACTGATTTAAAAAAAAATAGTATAATAAACGTAATCGTACGTATTTTATCAGCCAACACATTTTCACAGCCCTACTTTTTAGCCTGTAAACGTATACAAGTATGTACGGCGGCAAATATTCGGCAAATAATGATGAACACCTTAAAGAAATTTCACATTCATAGTACTCAAGTCTGCATGCTTGTAACAGATGGTGCTGCTACTATGTTACTACTCGGATGTTTACTAAAAGTAACTTTTCCTAAATTAATACACATAACTTGTGTACTCCATGCTCTTCATTTAGTTGCTGAAAATGTTAGAAGTAGTTATAAAAACGTTGATCATTTGATTGGATCTACCAAACAAGTGTTTCTTAAATCCCCTAAACGACTTAAAGAATTTCATAAAACTTGTCCAGATATTTCGGAACCACCGGAACCCATTCTTACACGATGGGGCACGTGGCTAAATGCAGCTTTTTATTACCATAAGAATTTTCACAAAGTTAAATCCGTTATATCAAAATTTAGGCCAATCGAATCCCAAGCAATCAGAGACAGTCAACATCAATTTGAAAATCCCCAAATTCTGGAAGATCTGCATACAATATATAACAATTACCATCCATTAGTAGAAGCAATTACAAAACTTCAAAACGAAAACGATTCGCTGCCCTTAGACGCATCACTATGCATAGTGCAAAATGTGACCGCTCATTTGCATAGTTTAACTGACGCTGCTGGTGTACGAGCTCATCAAAAATTATTGTGTTTTAAAAAAAAATCCGGACTTGCATGTTTTACGAACTATTTATGACAAATGTGCAAATAGTGAGCCCTGGAATGATTTTGAACAACAGCTTCTTTCTGCCAAAATTACATCAATAGACGCCGAACGATCTTTTTCTCTATACAAGAACATTTTCTCGTCGCGAAGGACGTCATTTACAGAAGCAACCGTAGAGACGTATGCAATGATGCAGATGTACAGTTACTTCCACAACACATTACCAGGGTTATGAAATTACATATTACTAGGTAAGCACTAATTGTGTAAGAATAAGTCTAGACACGGCACTGCTACGGACACTTTCGCCGCAGTTTATAATTTACACTTAAACACCAACCGTGAACCGTATTGTATTTGATGTGAATGATCTCATTCACTGCGCACCAATTGCCCGTTCTACCGTACCGCCTATGGTATTGCCACTTTCGTCGCCGCTCTAGTAATTATTCAACATGTAATTACTAGTAGAACTCTCTCCCTTAGAATGCTGAAGTGCGAAAATTTCGTTTGAATCGATAAACATAATCTTCAAGAAAGTGTTCATTCGAAAAATGAATGGTTTTCGTTATTTTCAAATTTACGTTAATCTTACAATGCATACTATATATATATATATATATATATATATATATATATATCTGTTTAAAATCCACAACATAGGATCCCACTCTCGTTGTTCGTTTCTTCCTTCTGTCACATTTAATAACCCAACAGATGAAGTCGCTTAACAAATAAAATGTTTTCTTTACGATCAAGATGCAGTCAGTACAGGTTTTTAAAAATACCTAGCGATGGAAAATGCAAGATTAACTATGTAAAAGAAGAATTAACATATACTACTGCAATTGTGAAAAATGCAGGAGAAAGAATGCTTCGAGTATTGCAAAACTAATCACAATCTCGTCTTCCAAATTTATTATATTAAATATTTCCTGAAAATGACAAATCTTGCTTGTTTTCTTTATTGTAAGTTGATAAAGCATTCTTATAAACTAACCCTTAAGCACACTGAACTTAGGTTATATTTTATGCTGTTTTTATTATTCGCCGCTTTAGAAGTCCGAGTAAGTCTATTATCATCTTAACCACAATATAGCGGAGACTAGATCAAATACATAGTTGAAAAGTTTACTGGGTCCTACTGCGCAACAACAGAGTGTTTAATACCTAGCACTGGTTATATGTACATCAGAATCAAAACTTATCAAGTGAATTATATAAACATTAAAACTGTTTTCTATTCTAAAATTATATATTTATTTCCAAATGTTAATTTGTTAGTCGCTTTTCTTTACTCAGTATTCTTTGTATTTTTCCAAACTATGTTTGAATAGGCAATATCTCAACATCAATTAATTGTGTCACATTCGTCAAAATAGTAACTACCTAAAAAAAGTAGTTCATTAAGAAATATGTAAAATAAATATTTGTTTAATATTTTTTTGTAAAAAATCTTTATTTTATTTAGTTATGATTAAATCTTAAATGTGATCAAACCTGTGAACAATAGCCTGGAATTATATTGGAAAATGTCAATTTATGTTTAAATTATTTGTCAGTGTTTTATCGTTTTAGTGTACTATTACTTTAGTGTGTCATTTTCTACTTACATAGAAAGGTTGTCTTAAATACTTAAAAAACGTTAATATTGTTGTTCAAATTACAAATCTAATATGTTAAGTTTCTCGAATATGTCTTTTAAAATTAAATTATTGATTTTCTACAAGCTGTTTTGTTTTAAAGATTATTGTCACTAGCAGCTCACAGAATGATCACTTTCAAAGAAAGCTTTTCGTATCTAGCTATTTCATGCAAAGTTTTACAAAAGATTTACAAAGTGTTTATAGATCTTTAGTATCCAGAACATTCAAGCAATGAAAATTTTCACTATTTGCTTGTTTATGCAAAATTAAATCGACGTATTCTGTCATATTTTCTTAATAATTACCGTTTGCTGTTAGGTTAAATGAGGTTGAACTTGCCGAAATTGATATTTATAAACCGTCGACCTGCTAAGTAAAATTTGACGTTAGGTATTACGGTGGCTGTAAATTGAAGTAAAATAACTCCAACTACCTCTGTGCTATTGTTAGTGCCTTTCTACTATTTTGCATTTTTAAACATGATTTAGATGTCTAGTAGTATCTCTAGAACGTTCAATAATTTTTAGAAATTTCAAAAGATTAAAAAGTTGTATGATTCGAAAGCCTATGTAATTATTTCAGGTTTACACAGTGTTTCAAATTTTATAACTGACGAGATAATTCACAAAATAAGATCTAATAATACAACACCAAAATTATTATTTTGGATTATCTGTAAAATACTTGTAACACATTTAATTGAAAATATATTTACCTGTGGCCATTATATGTGATACAATAGTGTAATTTTTGTTGGCACCCAGAAGTACGGCAGGGAACATCACTGAATGGAAAGGTACATTATCTTTTGCCATAAACTGATACAATGATACTTTTGTTCCAGGTAAAGGCTGCCACCACTTTTCCCAATCCTTAGTATATTTTTGCGTTATAGAAATATACCCAATTGGGGCATCAAACCATACATAGAATACCTGTAGAAAAAAAATTAGTCAATATATTAACTATCTCTAAATAATACTTTATCTCTAAATCCATCAATTGGTACAGGTACACCCCATTTCAAATCTCTAGTAATACACCGAGGTTTTAAACCTTCTTTTACCCAAGTTTTGCCAATTATTGATGCATTATGTGACCAACCAGGAGTAGATTTGTCCATCCAATGTAATAACAAGGGTTCCAACTGCAAAATTACTATGTTATAGTATATATACCGGAGGGTCCTATGACATGATTGCCACAGTTTAAGGATGTGTTACGGAAGCGATTTCAAGTTAGAAATGTCTAATGAACATATGCCCAAAACTTTATCATAACCGAACTACAAGCTTTTGTAGTTTAAGATAACCCTACTAATACAGGTATTATGTACCACTGTAAAAAAAATCTCAATGAAAATCACTTAAAAAAAGTCGTTTTATGAATTAGTTGTTCAATTGTCCACCCAGTTGCTGTCTACATAGTCTAGCTCTTCTTAGAATTTAAAAGGTAGCTCCGCTGACAATCTCAGGATCAGCATGTTTCTAGCAACAAATTGTTCTCTGGTTTCTTTTTCAGCCTTTCAATAAAAAATAACTGCAAAATTACTATGCAATAATATATATAGCGGATGATCCCATGATATGATTGCCACAGCTTAAGGATGTGTTACGGAAGTTATTTCAAGCTAGAAATGTCTAATGAACATATGCCCAAAACTCTATCGTAACCGAACTACAAGCTTTTGCAGTTTAAGGTAACCCTACTAATACAGGTATTATGTACCACTAGGTGGAATTGAAGAGGTAACTCCGCTAACAGTCTCAACATGGATAGTTTCTGCGGCATCCATAATTCTAGCAACAAATTGTTCTCTGGTTTCAAGTTGTCATGCATAAACCAAATTTTTCAGCCTTCCCATAAAAAATAATTTAAGGGATTTAAGTCTGGTGATCTTAGCGACCAAGCAAATGCTGAAAGTCTTCCACTCCACCGATTCGTATGATTTTGATTAAGAAAATTTCTTACTTGTTTTCCAGATAATGTAAATAACTAACTGCTATGAGACATTGTTCGTTTACAAATGGACCAATGAGACAGTCGTCAATAATATTACACCCAACATTTACCGAAAATCTATCTTGAAAATAGGATTCCCTAGTTTGCATTAGTAGAATTATCTAAAAATTCAAACATTTGTAGTTCAGTTGCGATAGAGTTTTGAGGATATGTTCATTAGACATTTTTAACTTGAAATTGCTCCAGTAACACATCCATACTTGGCAATCATGGGATACTCTATATATATTGCAGCGTGATTTTGACGTGCTATCAACAATAAAGTCTTGGCTTCGCACTATCAAATTATTATTTTTATTTGGTTTCATATTACAAACTGTGCTTCTACCATATACAGAGGAAGAAATGCCACTAAGATGGTTGTATATGCAGGATAACGATCCGAAGCATGTTTCTCGTAAAGTGAGAACATGGTTTTGAGATAATAACGTTCGCGTTTTGTATTGGCCGGTACAATCGCCAGACTCAAACCCATTAAAAATGTATGGGTGGAGTTGAAAAAGACTGTATCTGCTGCTATGCCGCAAAATATTGACGATCTGTGAAGAATATATCAAGCCGAATGGCAATCAATTTCAGCAGAGACATGTAGACAACTGGTGAACTCGTTACCCCACAGATGTCAAGGGATGATAAACAATAAAGGTCAAGCAACAAAATATTAAGTGGTGTTTTAACCAAATTAACTAGGTAAAATTGACATTTGGTTAGTATTTTGACATGTCTGCTAGTTTAATGCACAATATTTTGTTTATCCTAGAATATAAACAGTTCTATTTATTTATATCTATTTACTTATTATTATAATTATGTAAAATATTGGAATAAAGAGTTCAATAAACTTCAATTTCTTTTATTTAACTTGTAAATTGATATTTCAGCAAATTTAAGATCACTGTTATTTTCGCGCACATGACTGTATATATACATTATCGTTCAGAAGTATTTGGACAGCTATAGATTTAGGAGAAATAATTAAAAGCACTAGTGAAAAAGTGAACATATATTTATTATTTACATACACATAGCTAATTATATATCTGGCAATAGAATTACAAATTTTATCTAAGCTTGTGATCCGTCTATGTGACCCTTTTTATCGAAACTTATTTGTTTGATTCCTTTTGTTTTTGATAACGGTAGCACACAATCGCGGCATTCTTGCAATTCGTTTTCTCTTATTTAGTGTTATCCGGACCCATGCTTCTTGCAACTTCTTCCACAAATCATCCTCCGACTGCTTTCTAGACCTCGCGAAAAAGTTCCTCCCACAATAACTTTATGGGGTTTAGATCGGGTTTTGGGGAGGCCACTCCATAACTTTGATGGATCCATCTGCTTCGACGTGTTGCAAATAGTCTTTGCACACTTCAGATGTATGCTTCGGGTCATTATCTTGTTTTAATACAAAATTCGGACAGAAAAATCTTAATCTTGAAGGAATGCCATTGTTCTCTAAAATGTTTCGATACTGTTCTTTCTGTAATATTCTCTCGTTTTTTACAATATCAACCACGACCGTACCACCAAAACAACCCCAGATTATAACAGAACCGCCGCCATCTTTAATCGTAGAAACAATACATTGTTCTGTCGCACAGTCACCTGTAGATCTCCGAACGAAAACACGTCTTCTTGAACCGAAAATCTCAAACTTTCCCTCATTGGTTTACAAGACTTTGCTGCACTGTTCAACTGACAAATGCTGGTATTTGCGAGCCCAGTTTAAGCGTTTCCATTATTCTGTATGGGCAATAACGGTTTTTCATTGCAATTCGTCCGTACAAACCTGCTTTGTACAAGCGATGCTTAACTGTAGTGTTACGCTTATTGATTTTCGGCAACCTGCATTGATTTCAGCAGCGATTTTTGGGGCTGTTTTCCGTCGATTTCTTTTACTATTGCACAATCTTCAGCAAAAGTTGTCGCTCTAGGCCTCCAACTTCACTATTTATTTAGAACACTACCACTTTCTCGGTATTTTTTGACGCTATATTCTACGGTGGTACTTATTATTTAACTTTGTTTCAATTTGCCGGTTGCTTTTGCCAGCTTGATGGTGCGCAATTATAAGAGCACGTGCTTCTATGTTTAACTGTTTTCGTTTCGGCATGTTTAACAGTCTTAACAACAGTAATCGCACAGGAATATCTCACAACGAATACAGACACGTAGCTGAGGGTGATTTCGATAATATAACCTGAAACTTGTCCGAGGTAATTGAAACATCATTATTAAAAGTATCCTGAACAGAAACACAATTACAAGAACTTCGAGAAACTTTCATTGCACTAGTAGTGACAATAATAAATTTTGGTCCGAAATACTGAGATTAATTATTGCAAATATACAGAATTGAAAAAAAATCAATAGAAGGAAGAGATTCCTTTTTACTCATTCACCCTTGAGAACTATATATCTTATATAATAAGCGTGATAAAGTAGGAATGGTGAAAGAATAGTGATGGATGTGACTACGACATTTATCGAGAATAGAAAATACCAAATAGATTGTGGAAAAGAGAAATCGGTGGAAAAAGAAAGCAAGACAGAAAGATAAGTTAATAAAGGCCACATAACAGACTATCATTAAATTGAAGGAAAGAACTGAAGGTACGAAAGTGTAGAGAAAAATAACAAAACAAATCATGGACCACGAACCGCCTATTACACTTATAATGTTAGTAACATAACCGATTTAATTATAAATATTTATTGTTTTATTTTTTTCCTTTTTACTATTCCCTTCAGAGTACAATTATATCATTTTTAATAACAATTAGTTATCATATTTTGGAAGAACAATAGGCAAATCATAAAAAACCGAACACTTAAACAACATATTTCATTTAATAATTGCAATATTCATATTACCATTTAGACTGAATACACTTGACACACTTTTCTATTCTTTTATAATTCTAAAGAACTATTGGAGTTTATTTTTTATGTAGAGCTTTTTTACTTTTTAATACTTCGATGTATACAGATAGTATCTTAAAGAAGTTCACGCTTTTTGTAATTGCATATATTTATTAAAATATATTTTTCCAAAAATTTACTCAAAAATATACCTTGGGTAAATCTAGAAAATATTGTTGGGAACTTCTAATGACTGGTGATTTTCTACAAATTTTGCATTTAGGATTGCCAAGTTCAATAGCATTTACTAATTTCCCACAACCATCACATTGATCTCCTCTTGCATCTTCATATTTGCATCCAGGATGAGGACATATTCCTTCGACAAACCTATCAGCTAAATACCGATTGCAATGTTCACATAAAAGTTGGTCAACTGCTTGCACCTGTGTAAAACCATTATTATTCAAAGTCAGAAAAAGTTCTTGTACAATTCTGGAAAAACAAAGCAAGTTATATCATTTTTAAGCAATATTGTATTTTACTTTTTTTGTTCAGGAGTACTAGTCCTACCAAAATAATCAAAACCTATATTAAACCATCTATAAATTGCGTTATGAATTTCAAAGTATTTATCACATATTTGTTGAGGTGTCAAACCTTCCTCTAAAGCCTTTGTCTCAGTGGCGGTTCCGTATTCATCTGTGCCACATATAAAAAGAGTATTATAATTGCATAATCTACAGAACCTAAAATAAACTTTTATAACATGTAGTTATGCTCCATATACCAACCTTGAAAACTTTACCTAGCAAATACATCTGCAGATAATACACAACCAATAATATTGCCCAAATGGGGTACGTTATTAACATATGGGAGAGCGGAAGTTATTAAAATATTTTTTTCTCCTGGCTGTGGTAAACTACAAAGAATAATTTACCGAACAATATTTCAATTTTTATAAAAAGAATAAATATCATTTGCTTTTATTTCTATTTCTCCACTATTTCTATTAAATAGTGGAGCGAATATGCTATATTGACTTAAACAAAACACTCCATGTTTGTTTTTGTAAAATTAAATCGACGTATTCTGTCATACTTTCTTAATAATTACCGTTTGCTGTTAGGTTAAATGAGGTTGAACTTGCCGAAATTGATATTTATTTATAAAATATTTCGGTGGCTGCAAATTGATGTAAAATAACTTC
Source organism: Dermolepida albohirtum (assembly GCA_031893035.1). NCBI lineage: Eukaryota > Metazoa > Arthropoda > Insecta > Coleoptera > Scarabaeidae > Dermolepida > Dermolepida albohirtum. The sequence continues at coordinate 162,328 of JAVIWB010001562.1, read as the reverse complement.
AACTACCTCTGTGCTATTGTTAGTGCCTTTCTACTATTTTGCATTTTTAAACATGATTTAGGCGTCTAGAAGTATTTCTAGAACGTTCAATAATTTTTAGAAATTCCAAAAGATTAAAAAGTTATATGATTCGAAAGCCTGTGTAATTATTTCAGGTTTACACAGTTTTTCAAATTTAAAACTGATGAGATAATTCACAAAATAGGATCTAATAATACAATACCAAAATTAACATTTAATAAATATAAATACACATTTTATTCATTCATTCATTATACACTAACTTAAAATTAAGAAAAAATGAAAGCTGCATACATAATAAAGTATAACACATAAAATAGAGAATTTTAAAAAATGAATGATTGTTAAAAGTGATTTTTTTTATACATTGTAATGAATTAAATTCACCATACTTTCGTATAATACAAAGGGCACTAGGAAAGTTTTGCAATATGACGCAACAATGAATCGTAGGAAACTGCTTGTTGCTGCATGTTCATACGTGCATAGTAGCCGCCGCGCCATGTCGATGGGCTCAGTTATTAATTAGCAGTGAGAGTGTAAAGTGCTTGCATGGTCACAAAATGAGATAAGGGCAGTTTTGCCTTATAATTTCGTGCGTGGTTTAAACATAGACCAGTGATTCGAAAAAATGACTCTTGCAATAGGTGATGTTTGTCCACATCGCACAACGATATTCAGGTGGTATAGAGAATGCCACAAAGGGAAATTTAACTGTGGAGGATGCCGAGAGGCCGGGAAGGTCACGAACGTCAGCCAGACATTCGGAGGAAAACGTTACCGCATTTTCCTCACAGAAGTAATCCTGTGAGGAAAATGCTTGGCGAGGACAGGCGAGTGACCTACCAACAGATAGAGGGTACTTCAGGCCTAAATGCACCAGCAATTCGTTCGATTCTGCATGATCATTTGTACGTGAAGAAACTTTGTTCTCTCTGGGTGCCGCATCGATTGACTGAAGAGCAGATGACAAGACGTGTGACTTGGTGCCGGGAGATGCTAGAAAAAAGTTTAATAAGAGACAATCTCGGTATTTGAACAACATCGTGACAGGTGAGGAGACTTGACTGTACTATTACAATGTGCCGACCAAAACTCAAAACAAAGTTTGGGTCTTTGATGATGAGAACACACCCGTAGTCAGAAAATCCCGATCTGTAAAGAAGAAAATGATAGCTGTATTTTTCAAATCGAGTGGAATTGTGGAACGCGTGGTTTTGGACACACAGAAGACAGAAAGTCATTGGATCTATGAAGAACCTGCGGCCAAAGTCGAGAATGGACACCTGGTTCCTCCATCACGATAATGCTCCAGCTCACCGCGCCAAAGCCTGCACCGAATATTTGACCACGACAGGATTGAAACTACGTCACTATAATTAAGGCAGAAATTAGTGAAAGAAATCATGGCCTTTCAGTGAGAAATCGAACTCTAATCGTCTGTCTACCGAACGAGTGCTGTACATTTGAACTATCATGGACTATGAGATTTGATTCATCAATTACGCCATCAATCTCATGGAATCAGATCTTTAATTGAAAACCCGCAGTGGGTATTATTAAATGCATATACACATGCATAATACACACGTGTATGATCACAATTACGTGCATTTCGCGATGTAAATTAATGAAAACTCGTAACTTTCCGCTATTACATTGTTATAAGTAAGGCAGAAATTAATGAAAAAATCATACCCCAGTGAGGAATTGAACCCCAATTGTCCACTTATCCAGACGGGTGCTCTACCATTGAGCTACCTAGGACTGTGAGATTTGATTCTTTAATTACGACAAAAATCTCATTATGAAGACAGACCTCTAATTTAAAACCAGCACTAGGTATTATTATTAAACGCACATGCGCCTGCATATATACACATGTAAATTAATTACAATCTTTTTTTACACTACTCACAAAAACAAAAATATAACCCGTCTTCTTTAATATTTAGTTTACATAGAAGGTCATTTACAAAATTATGTTAAATTCGTTCAGTTCTGTCAGTCTACTAGACCTTTGATAAGAATTAATTTTTCCAGTAAGCAGTTGTCGATAAAGGACGGACATTTCAAATATTCTCTCCTCTCCTTTGTAGAGGAGATTTAATGATATTTTGTTTTTGTGGTCTCACTTTCTCGTTTAAGTCAATGTTGGCAGACAAAAAGACAAACATTTTAAATCGCACCACAAGGGCAGACATGACAATAGCTGAAGGTCTGTTAAGGCTTCCTGTAACTAGCATTAGGCTACTGGAGGATGAGAAGGTATATACTACTGTGGGCAAAAAATAGTAAGACTTTGTTCATAATTTTTAAATTCTTAATTTATTCTTCCAAATCTATTTCGTCCCCCTCAAAGTAATCCCCCCTGGCCCCAATACACTTGTACCAACGTTTCTTACAATTCTCGAAACAGTTGTTAAAGTCAATTTCAGGAATAGCCTTCAATGCGCGTAGCGATTCACGTTTAATGTCTTCAATTGACTCAAAACGGTTTCCCCGGAGCGGTCGTTTGAGTTTGCTAAATAACCAGAAGTCACACGGAGCTAAATCAGGCGAATACGGTGGTTGCGGCACGATATTGGTTGAAAATTTGGCGAAAAACTCACGAAGAATTAATACAGTATGCGATGGTGCATTATCGTGGTGCAAAAACCAAGAGTTGTCGACCCATAATTCTGGCCTCTTTTTACGAATAGCATTGCGCAAACGACGCATAACACTCAAATAGTATTCTTTGTTGACAGTTTGGCCGGTCGGAAGGAATTCGGAGTGCACCACACCTCGATAATCGAAGAAAACTGTCAACATAACCTTGATTTTCGACTTGCTTTGACGTGGTTTTTTTGGGCTTCGACTCACCTTTGATACGATATTCGGCCGATCGATCGTCTGTTTCCGGGTCATAAGCGTAGATCCAAGTCTCATCTCCAGTTATGGTGCCTTTCATTTCGTCTTGATAGTCGGAAAGCATTGTTTCACAGACGTCAACGCGACGCTGTTTTTCGAAAAAATTGAGCGATTTTGGAACAAATCGTGCTTTCACTTTTCTTAGGCCCAAATGATCTTTCAAAATGGTTTTCACTGATCTTTCCGATATTCCAACGATGCCAGTAAGGTCTCTGACTGTTAATCGTCGATTCTCAAGCACCAATTCCTTGATTCTATTGACGTGTTGATCATCAGTTGATGTTGATGGCCATCCTGGACGTGTTCGTCATCAACGCGTTCTCGACCCTCTTTGAATAATTTGTACCAATCAAAAACACTTGTTCGCGACAAACAATTATCACCGAAGGCCTTTTGCAACATTCTGAACGTTTCGGCACCAGAAATTTGATTCCGTACACAAAATTTAATGGAAATTCTTTGTTGAATAATTTCACTCATTGTAAAAATCGCCGAATGCACTTTTTGTACTTCAGAAAGACAAGCGTATACTAAACACTAATGATTATTTTGATGTGACATTTGGCACAGATGTCATTGACAGTCATACCAACCTAGAAAAATAAATTTCGACGAATGGGTTTTCGCGCGAAAAAAGTCTTACTATTTTTTGCCCACAGTATTATTATTATTAATAGTGTGAATTCATTCTGTCAATAGATTTAGAAATGAAATATTTCTAGGAGAATAAGTCAGTTTCGCGTTAAGAAGATATTAGAGTATGATAGACATGTAAGTCATCGCGAGACAGAAGAAAATCTGTGCATTCGTATACTGGGAAATCATATCATTTTGTGTTAACATCTTCGAGTGAAGAAGGTTCTTGTTTTCGTTAGGTACTCCTATTTTGACGTGCGGATGAAATCTGGCTTTAATACAATGATATGCCCACTTATAAAGTACGTAACAAAGCCTAGCTCTTTGAAGATAGAGGCATGTTCATGTCGGTACAGAAGTCTCAATTCCTTAAATGTCAGTACTGAAATTCCTTAATTCCTTCAGAAAAAATTGTTTATACAGTTTGAAAGGGGACACACTCGTACAACCTAATTATATGACAAATCAGGTAGGTCTAGCTATCAAAATTGATTTACCTTTATTTATAAGCTATAGCAGATTTAGATGAAAAAACATGAATAAAAAGATATAGTACCTTTAAAGGCAAAATTACTGCGTTTTCTAATTTTGTTATTAAATATAAACCACTTGACGAACCTTCACAACAAGTCCATGTGAAACTACAAGAACGTTTGTTTAAAATTGAACTAGTTTATATAGAATTTGACGACATTCATACACAACTTGAAGTAATTGTTGAAAACTAAGGTGAACAATCTCAGCAACGCGAAAAATTCGAGAAAAATATTACAATATAGTTTCCGAAGCAAGGTGTTTTAAGCAATGTTGGTTTTATGGTTCATGTAAAAATGTAAGATCAAGCATAATATATTATTGCATGATAAAAGTGAACAAGAAACACACGGAAATAATATTCCTAACAATATTGCGTTGACATCTAAGCATGAACATTTTGGGCACAGATTGTTATCTATAGTGTTAGTATCAGTTTACTACAAAAATAATAAAATATATACAGTGCGTGTTCTACTGAATTCTGGATCTCAATCATGTTTTATTACTACTGAATCACTTTGCAGAAAACTACAAGGACATTAAATATTGACTTTACAGTTTCCGGATTAAATAATAATATTTATAAAATTAAATATAAAGCCACTATTGAAATTTATGCTCAAACTAACAATTATAATCAAAAATTGGTATGTCTTGTTATATCCGAGATTACTGGTATGATGCCGCTTAGTCAAATCAACATAAGTATTTAAATATGTGGCTATCAAAACACATCAGCTTAGCAGATCCAATGTTCTACGATCCAAAACCGGTTGATTTGTTAATCGGTGGGATGTGTTTTGGAATAGTTTATGTTCAGGGCACTTAGATTCGGGCGTTAATAAGCCTATGCTTCAAGAAACTAAATTTGGTTGGGTTATATCAGGATTTTTCTCAAACATAGAGCATCAGGATGTTCAAGTGCAATTACAGAAATTTTTTGAATTTGAAGAAGTTTCTTCGAAATGTTCGTGGTCACAAGAAGAAATTGAATGTGAAAGTCACTTTGCACGAAATACCAAAAGGTTGAGTGATGGATGTGTTCAGCTGACTGTCCCTTTCAAGGACTTATCTTACAAGCTTGTCAATTCGTAGAACAGGCAACAAATATATTTGTACACCTAGAAAAATAAAATTGGAAACAAAGGTTTCAGACAATACAAGTCAGAATCTTAATGCGAAGATTCAGCCAAATGAAATATTATATGATCTTCCTCGTCCCGGCATTTTATGCGAACAGAGCTTGACGACCAAGCTACGAATAGTTTTTCACGCGTCAACAATATCACATCTGGAGTGTCATTAAATAATTTACAAATTGTTGGTGTTACTGTGCAAGATGTTCTATTCGCTATTTTATTAATATTTTGACAGCACGGTATTGTTTGAAATTCAAAAGACGACAAATACATATATCAAACTGTCTATCATGTGCCTGATAGTAAAATTCAGCTGATTTAGTGTGACGTGGCTTATCTCCAAATCTGATAGGCAGTTGTTAGCTATGGTAGCATGGACCAGAATAGCAAGAAGGGTGTAATCGCTGGCTAAATTATGCTGAATAAGTAGATTTACCGAAGGTCAAATCATCAGTAAGAACATTAATATCATCTGAAGGATCTTCCTTCCCTTTTGAAAATTTCTCTAGTTTAAATTGTATGAAACGTTGTTGAACCTATAAGATTTAAAGAAAATTGTTTAACAAAGAAAAAAGATAGGACAATTGGTTCATCATTATCACCATTTGAACTTGACGCGTTGAATATTTTAGTTAAAATTTCTCAAATAAATTGTTTTCAAGATGATTACTATATTTTACTTTAAAAAAAAACATTCGATCTGAAAAGTAAGTCTTAATCCTTTTACAATCAAACTCGGTTTAATGAGAGTGGATGGTCATTTAATGAATACAAGTTTTGAATCTCACAAGGTTCACCTTATCATATTCAAAAATAATTTCTTCTTGCTTGAGACTAGGGATCTAGTTTTTCGATTACAACCCAGTAACCGCTGCAAGGTTTTGTACAGAGTATTTGATAAGAAGCAGGCTAAGGGCGCAAAAAAGCCCAAATCTTACTCTATTCAATAACGCTGCTTTCCCATTTAACGAAGACCTAAGGGGGGGGGGGGGGGGGCGTTTTCCAAAGTGGAGAATCTTCTTAGGGCGTGGAATGATCAAGTGTCCAGTTTTCAAAAGAAACATCAAAGAGTTTGTATTGACACTGGTTTTTAATAATAGAATGCAGACAAATTTTTTTTAGAAAATTAAAGCTCTATTGCAAACTTTATAGTTTTTTTATTCATCACTTCTTCTCTAAATGTGCAGAAATTTTTATTACATGTTAATTACACAGTAAATTTAATCAAACGTGAAATTAATAGAAAATCTAGACTATAAATTTAATTATTGTTCAAACTTTGTTTTAAATCTACACTAATAAGAAATTATATATGTGATGCAAATTGATAATTTAGAAATGAAAATTGTAGTTCTTACATTGGATAAGCATCTTCTTTAGGTTGAGGTAACTTCAAGGGTCCACTAAACCAAGCTTCCTTTACAGAGTTTAATTCATTCAAAGTCGCTTCTTCTATAACGTGTTGCGGATAATTATTTATGCTCAATATTGCCTGAGTCGTGGGCATTGAGAATGCATATCTACATCCATTTCCAAGGGCTGCATATGCATTTGATGTAATTTTCATAGTCATCAAACCTTTCTGTATAAAATATTTTAAACATCAGTGCCAATCCATTTCTAAATATACTACATAAAATATGTCGTGTTTAAAGAACGAAATATAAATTAATTAAGTGTATTCACAGAATAATAAAACACGATATCAAAAATATTGTAAATAAGTAATGCATAATATGATCAAATATAAAAATACATAACATAAATTTATTTAATATATAATTACATTTTGATTGAATAACGCAATGTAAATTTAGAAAGTATAAATATAATTGTACATTATTACATTTTTTCAAATTATTCTTAATAACATGTGATTATTATTATTAATTTTACATTACCTGCGAGTCGTGAATGAATGTAATAATCAACATGTGCTTATACAATATATTGCATATAACACGACAAAGTTGTCTACAGCAAACGTCTGTAGTGTCGAACAATTCTAAATTGAGGCATTGATGGTCATGCTTATGAATTTATAGTTTCAAACAATTCCTAACTTACAATATTTCTAAATTTGCAAATATCTTTCTATATTACAAATTCTCACGTGTATAAAACCATAATTTGAAATTAACTTCTTATATCACATTTTTGTTGCGACTATTAAGATTGATACGTCAGATTTATTATTAAGCTACACAACGTTGATTTTTCGCCAATACATTTATATTTTCTTAGTAAAAATCTTCATTTACGATAACCTTGTTTTGATATTTTGTTATTTCCAAACAACCCATAGAAGCTTCCAGGTAATATGTGAGAACGAGAACTTGGCGCTCTTAAGGAGGCAGCAGGAAAGTGTTATCTTTAACATGTTCCTGAGAGCACCAGATGAAACCTCTTGCATTCAAATAAGGCTCTGATCAGGCAATCTATCATTTCACTTGCTACTTGTAGGAGCAATATGGATACAAACCAAAAACCCAAAAACAAAAAAGTAGAAAAGAACATGTGAGAGGCTCTAAAGCTGCAATATATGAACCCTCCATGGTAAATGAAGCTAGAAAGGCAAGGACGAATCAGTTATCTATCGAAACAAAGATACTAGCTAGATGACTGACTGTGCGACCCAGTGCTGCCAGATCGTTGTGGCCAATATCGGTATATTAGCTCGCAATTTTTCGGTAGATTTCGCAAAAATTCGGTAGATTTAAACTTTTATTTATAATATAACAAATTTATATATTAAAACAAAAGTATAATATATCAAACATATTAATTTACAAAATTACACAAAATTAATAAATAATGCATGTAACCTAGGTTAATATAATTAAATAGAGTAATATAGGAATAGATATTGATATTTATAAAATTTACCTTAAAAAAACACACGTAACTATAACACAACTATATAACTATGTATACAATTCAAATATTTGGCTCGTCATGTATAATATTCTTAAGCTCGATAAGCTTATACTAATTAATATCGAATGAAATAGTACCTACATAAAATATCCACTTCTATAATGAATGTGCGACGTAACATATTACTAAACATAAAATAACATAGACAAATATTTTCTTAGATTTGCTTTTGTGGGCCAGCAATTATTTGTTTATTACTCTTTTATATCCTGACGTCAACAATTTTTAATACAAACATACGCGACTAATTGTAATTTCGGTGTTTGGCATCGTTTCATAACTATTATGATTAGTGATGAACAAGAAATTTCTTATATTAAAAAAGTAAGATATAAATATAGTATAGACATATGAACAAAAATTGGATTTGACAGAAAACTTGGATTTTCGGTAGAATTATCGTTTAAATCGGTAGATCGGTAGATGCAATCCAAATTCGGTAGATCTACCGAAAAATCGATAGACCTGGCAGGATTGGTGCGACCACCAAATGAGGTCGAACAAACTCGAGGCAGTTCAGAGTGTAATTATGGAGACATATAACATTAAGTATAAATTTTATTCGCACGAACAATATATACAGACCAGCCGCTGTAATTTTTCAACTGATAGAAGTTATTAATGGTAAAATTAAAAAGTCTTCTGCTAGCATTTTTTTGACATACGAGGGTAGTTTGACAAGTAGTGAGAATGGAAAAGAAAAACGAATTTTTTAAGTACAAAATAATTTTTATTTTTCAATATATTCTCCTAAAAGAGCAATACATTTATTCCAGCGGTGCTCCAATGCCATTATGCCATCTCTAAAATGCGATTCCGGAAGGCTTGCAAAATACTCACTTACGAAGATGATAAGCTCGTCGTTAGACGAAAATTTCTTTCCACCTAGTGCCGTTTTCAATTTTGAAAAAAGTGGAAGTCGGCATTGGATTTTGGACATCGCAACTGTGCTGGTATGCGAGGGAGCGTTGTCTTGGTGAAACGGAATCTTTTTCTTTGCCATTCCTGGCCATTTAGCACGAATCTCAACATTTAATTTTTGTAGAAGTTCTGCATAATATTGTCCGTTTATTGTGGCACCTTTCTGAAGGTAATCAATGAGCAAAATACCCTTTGAATCCCAAAAAAATGATGCCATCACCTTGTTTGCCGATAAAGTGGTTTTCGCTTTCTTTGGAGGTGCAGAACCACGTTCTAACCATTGTTTCGACTGTTGTTTAGTTTCAGGTGTACTGTAGTGTATCCAAGTTTCATCGCGAGTAACAAATCGCCTACAAAAATCAACCGGATTCCGCTTATAAAGGTCCAAACACTCATTGGAAATGCGCAAACGAGTGAACTTTTGATCGTAAGCAATCGCGGCATCCATCTTGCCGAAAGCTTGGAAACGCCCAATTCTTCCGTTAAAATGTGGTGTACGCGTTCTGTTGAAATGTTTACCATTTCTGCTATCTCTCTCACTTTGAGTCGTCGATCTTGCGTAATAATATTATGGATTTTTATAATCATTTCCTTAGAAGTCACGATTTTGGGTGCTCTATAGCGCGCTTCATCAACACAGCTTGTTCTACCACGTATAAATTCATTTACCCATCTACTTATTGTGCCGGATGATGGAGTAGATTCACCTAATGTTTCCCGTAACTCATCTTTTATTTCAATAGCTTTCATACCCTTAATTACGAAGTATTTAATCACCGCACGATACTCTGCTTTTTCTATTTTAACAAAACGACGTGTTGCTTCTTTTTCAATCAGCTGTCAAAAATAAACTAATCAACCGATTTATCTAAATATCGGAATGTAAACATATAAATAGGCAACCTAAATTACAGTGCATTTGTTTTACCAATTAGAGCGCCACCTATGTGTCATTCTCACTACTTGTCAAACTATCCTCGTATACAAAGCATTTGACACCGTAGGTCATGGCAAAATAGAAATTTAGAGAGGTTAAGATGTCCCACCTGGGGGTGGTTAAGGGTCTGACTGTTTTATTTGCTGAATGTTTCATAAATAGTTCGAGCACATTCCACCGAAAAAAATATTGGTAAGTTGCAAACTAATTTAGGTTGTCTCTAAAATTGATTCAGTACACAATATGCGAATATTACTCTCTTTTCACGAAGGAAGTTTCCCTTTCTTTCGTTTATTTCAAATTTTAGGGTTTCCTGTAATTTGTTCATATCTTCATTTACACGAGTCTTTCCTAATTTTGAAATTTTTATATTCTCTTTAATTTTGACGAATTTCTATTAAATTCTTTCATACAAAGGGTACTAGGAAAGTTTTGCATTATGACGCAACAGTGAATCGTAGGAAGCTGCTTGTTGCTGCATGTTGAGACATGTTCATATGTACATAGTAATCATTAGCTGTGAGAGTGTAAAGTGCTTGCGATGGCATCGTGGTCACGAAATGAGATAAGGGCAGTTTTGCGTTATAATTTCGTGCGTGGTTTAAATATAGACCAGTGCTTCGAAGAAAAAACTCTTGCACTAGGTTATGTTTGTCCACATCGCACAACGATATTCAGGTGGTATAGAGAATTCCAACGGGGAAATTTAACTGTGGAGGATGCTGAGAGGCCGGGAAGGACACGAACGTCAGTTGCGGAGGAAAACGTTACTACCATGAGGAAAATGCTTGGCGAGGACAGGCGAGTGACCTACCAACAGATAGAGGGTACTTCAGGAATGAATGCATCAGCAATTCGTTCAATTCTGTATGATTATTTGCACGTGAAAAAACTTTCTCTCTGGGAACCACATCCACTGACTAAAGAGCAGATGACACGACGTGTGACTTAATGCCGGGAGATGCTAAAAAAGTTTAATAAGGGACAATCTCGGTATGTGGGTCTTGTGGGTTTGGGTCTTTGATGATGAGGACACACCCGTAGTTGTCAGAAAATCCCGATCTGTAAAGAAGAAAATAATAGCTGTATTTTTCAAATCGAGTGGAATTGTGGAACGCGTCGTTTTGGACACACAGAAGACAGTCATAGCTAAGTGGTATACTGAACAGTGCCTGCTTAAAATCATTGGATCTATGAAGAACCTGCGGCCAAAGTTAAGAATGGGCACCTGGTTCCTCCATTACGATAATGCTCCAGCTCACCGCGCCAAAGCCTGCACCGAATATTTAACCACGACAGGTTTGAAACTGCTCGAGCACCCTGCCTACAGTTCGGATCTTGTTCCCTGCGACTTTGCACTGTTCCCGCATGTGAAAATGAAGCTAAATGGGAGGCGGTTTTACAGTGATGAGGACCTTCTGCGGGCTTGGGACGAGTGTGCTTTACTCCCTAGTGAAACTTGGCAGAACTGGTTTAAAGATGGTTTTGGAGGATGGAGAGGTGTATTGAGTGTATAGAAAATTACTTTGAAAGAATTAAATAAACAAAGCTGTATTGTAGAACTTTCCTAGTACCCTTTGTATGTTCATTTACTCGTGTCTTATTTGATAATCAAATTTTACCCTTCTCTTCGATTTTTCCGAAATTCTGTTGAATTTGTTCATATTTTCGTACAGTTTGCGAGTGATATCTCGTAGTGCAAGTGTTAGGACGTCTGAGTACTTATTAAGCATACGTCTATTCTCGACTTAGTTATGGTGGCGTCTTCTAGGGAAAGTGTGTATACGTCATTTTTAAAATACAAAAAGTTTGCATCAGGGAGATCTTTAACTTAAGAACTAGAGACTCTTATAAAGATATTTTTAAGCACTCTCAGATAGTCAGTATCTGATTTACTGTCTATTTTCATAATAGAATATAGTATTTTTGTCAAAATTATAATGAATTTTTCGAAAAATATAAATTGACACGTGATTACTAGAGGTACTAGACACTAGGGGCGGTAAATGTTCACATTTACTTCTACTAAGAACGCATCAGTTTGAAATTTAGAGGAGCATTATATATGGGTGTATAAAAGTTTATAATTCGAGATGAAGTCACTATACGCTTTTACATTTCAAGTGTTTTTATTGACATATTTTTTTATATCATTATTTTATTGTTTTTATTTATTGTATTATGAATTAATATACAACCATGCTCAGATGTATTAGACACCCCAGGTAAAAACCCTTATTCTCGGTATTATCCATATTATTTACAGAAATGCGTTTTTGACTACCCTAGTTAATCCCCTATTGAAAAGAATAGGTGGAAAGGGAAAATTGTGAATTTTAGAAATTTAGTGTCATTCTAGCAGTGTGTGAGCAACGTGCGTTTGTGAGTTTGTGGTAGAGATCAATTAGATTATCCTATTTTTTCACGTTGTATCAGTTATTTGTTGAAGAAAAATGCCTAAAACACGCGAGTTGTCGGTAAGGAAACGCGCCCAAATAGTGCTACTGCATTCCCAGAAGAAATCAATAGCTGCAATTGCAAAAAAAAATGTTCGCGATGTGCAGTCCGTACAACCATTAGTCGCTATCAGGAGAGTGGGTCGTTTGTTAACAGACCAAAAAGTGGCAGAAAACCCTGTACCTCGATTAGAGAAGACAGAATTTTACAAAGACTGGCTCTCAGTGACAGGAAAAAATCGTCGAAACAGCTCACCAGTGAGCTGAAACAGCGTTATCGCGTAACAGTTTCTGCGCAAACAGTGAGAAGGCGTCTCCAGCGTGCTGGTTTACGCGGGTGTAAAGCGCGACGTAAACCGCTTTTAACTGACGCTCATAAAAAGAAGCGGTATTTATGGGCCAAACAACATAAAAATTGGACAATCGAGAAGTGGTCGATGATTCTTTGGTCTGATGAATCGAATATCGAGGTATGTAAGTACATCTTCATGACTAATATTCTTATCGTTGTATGCAATTCAGTCTACATGTAACATTAAACAAAATTAATCCTGTCTAAGTGCTAACTTTCTTCTTTTGGCTGACAGCTTTGGGGACTACCTGGGACGCTATACGTTCGGCGTAGGCAAGGGAAGCTTATGAACCACAATGTATCATTCCCACAGTAAAATTTGGAGGTGGTAGTATCATGGTTTGGGGTTGTATGTCTGCATACGGTGTTGGAGAAGTGTACCTGTACGATGGACGGATGAATAGCCAACGCTATTTAGCCATGTTGGAGGAAGTATTAGAACCGTCTGTGCTAAAACTATTCGACCAGGATATTCCACAATACATTTTTCAGCAAGATAATGCGCCCTGCCACAAGTCGGGAGCTGTAATGCGTTGGTTCGAGGAAAACACAGTGGAGGTATTGGATTGGCCGCCACAAAGTCCCGATTTGTCGCCCATTGAAAATTTGTGGCGTATCTTAAAAACTAAGATCACGGAACATAAATACCTGTCAAAAGCAGAATTAGCAACAAAAATTCGCGAAATATGAGCTGCAATACCACCGGCAGAGTGTTACAATTTAGTAGCAAGTATGCCTCGACGAGTGCGAGCTGTCATTAAGGCCAAGAGCGGAGCGACAAAATATTGATAAATTGTACTATATTTCTAAATAACACTTTGTACATAATTTTCACAACAGTTTTATTTTCCTCACCTCTCTTTTGACTAAACTATATAAACTATATATGTATGTATGTACATAAATTCGTAAGGTGTCTAATACATTTGAGCATGGTTGTATGTATAATATATATATATATACTCAATGACATTAGAATTGTTACACCTAGAAGGAACAATTTCCTGGAATTGTGCTTTTGACAACAGAATGACTATATTGACAGCTTGTTATGATAACAATTGTATCGTTTTATGTTTGACAGTTTTTGCAAAAAAAAAGTTTTTTCTTTTATTGAGTTGTTAAGAAAACGGTTTATCAGAGCTGATAACTACAAGTTTTTTTTTTTCAGTTATTGTGTCTTCGCCTACTTCTGTTAAGCGTAACAAAATGCCTCCAATTCGAAGGCGTCAACAATATCACCATCTTAGTGATTTTGACATTGGTAGAATTGTTGCTTTTAGAGAAGTCGGTTTGGCCTACCGCGAAATTGCCCGCCGTGTTGGTTCCACTGCAATGACGATAATGCATGTGTGTAGGGTGTGGACAGAAGAAGGTAGAGGAACACGAAACAGACCAACAGGTCAACCGAGGCGTACCGCAGAGCGTCAAGACAGGCACTTCAGACTACTAGCTCTGCGAGACCGTTTTGCTACTACGCGCCAACTCTGTGACCAATAGTTTGGTGTAGAAGGTCACATTGTCAGTATGCGAACATTATATCGCCGCATTCTAGCTTTTGGACTTGCTTCATACCGTCCGCGATTGTCCTTCCTTTGACTGCAGAACATCGTCGTCAACGTTTGGACTGGTGCAGAGAACGGCAGCATTGGGAAGCAGAATGGCATAATGTCGTATTCAGCGACGAATCGCGATTCTGCCTAGACATGCATGATGGCCGTCAGGGGGTAAGACGCCGTCGTGGAGAGCGACGTGATATTGGATTTGCTGTTGAGAGGCATGTGCACAGGACTGTTGGAGTAATGGTTTGGGGGGCTATTGCATATGGAAGCCGATCACCTCTTCTGTTTATTCGGGGCAGTATGACAGCTGCGCGTTATGTTGATGACGTCCTACAAACCAGTTTATTGCCTTATCTAGATGGCCGTCCACACGTCCTTCTTCAGCAAGACAACGCGCGTCCACATATTGCTCGTATTGCCGTTCACCGGATTTAAATCCCATCGAACATGTGTAGGACATAATGGGGAGAAGACTGACCAATTTGGTGCCACAAGCAGACATCGACCATCTCATTTTGTCGATGCCTAGACGTGTACAGGAGTGTCTACAGCTACGGGGTCGCCAAACACATTATTGATTTTTTTTCAAATTAATGTTAATAAAATTTCTTGGAAATCTGATCGTTTCATTCTTGACTTAAGCTTATCATATTACCAAAAAATCACGTCCAGGAAACTATTCCTTCTAGGTGTAACACTTCTAATGTCATTGAGTATATAATATATAATATAATATATGTATAATAAATATGTTCTACATATCTATTCCACCATAGCCGAACGAGAATTCCAACTTTACTTCGGTAAATGCACACGCAGATCAAGCTACCTGGTTGTGCCCTGGGTAATCGCATATGCCGCAACTCTCATTATCTTAAATAAAGAGCACATCTCTAGACCGTGGACATGTATAGTATTCGTCTTAGATAAGGGCGACTAGAACTGAAAACAGAAATAACGTTCCGAATAAAAGGCGAACATAGGTCGGGAAAGGAAAAAAATCTTGAAATCCATCTTGAATCAGTCGAATCTCAAAGAAGTCCGAAGATAACACGATTACAATATCAGAAGCAGTTCTTCAAGAGAACCGTCCCATTAGATATGAAGCTAATCCCCATAAAATACCTCCCACTCCAGAGCGAGCTACTCCAATAAAGGAGAACGAACTCACTGAAGCAGATCCCATAAAGACCGACATCTTAATAAATTGCGGACAGGGATAAAAGTTCTGCACATTCTAAAGATATATCAGCAATGCTAGTTAGAAGATTGGAATATAGTAGAAAATCGAAGGCCCATTCCTACAACAAGGTAAAGCATTATATAAGAAAACGGTAATAAGACTCCAAACTTGTATAGTCTGTAGTAATAAGGTACACCTCTACCAATGTTTTGCGGCTTTTCTATTAGCAATGGCAAAAGAAGGAGGGAGCAGCTGGGTAATATGCTCCGCCTGAATTGAATTGGAGGGGGGAGAAAAATTGTCAACTCATTATTAGATGTGATACAAATACTCATCACATGGTATGATCACTAGCATCAACACACGAAGTGGATTCCTATTACAATTAATATTATCTGAGGGGTTACAATTAATAAATATAGACCAGGGAACCTACGTTCACTAAGACATTATAGCATTAAATTTGATGCTTAGCACGAGCAAAATAAGTGGCCTAGCCTGCAATTGATGTACAACTATGCATGGGAAAAGCCCTCTTGCTAAAACCATAGGCAGTTTATGTTTGATCTAAGCACTTCCCCAGCAGCGACAAAAACTAAGATAAACAAGCTAACAATGATATAAAAAGTTTCTCGGAGATGCTTTCGAGGGTATAATATCTGCTGTATCTCATGAGACGGATATAGCTATTAGAGTTACATATCCTAGCTCTAAGTATACTCTGTAGTATATGCTAATCGGTCTTATCATATATTTGTTAAAAATTTTAGAAACTAGTAGATAAATATCTCAGAGAGGAAATTCAACGGACTCGGAGTTGTACGATTTAAAAGACTATTTTAAAGACAACTGAAGACAAAGACAACTGAAGACAAAGAAATATAAAATTTAATGTAATAATGCTAGAGCAAATCCTCCAGTAGAAGGCTTATGAAGAAAAAGAGTTGTACATAGAGGGCAGATGAATAGGAGCAGGTCGAGAAAGAGGGATAACGTCCTCCATAGACGAAAGCGCAATTTGTCTCATGGACGATTCCAATAAATGATCTCCTCAAGAGGTTATCCAGCAAAAGCTTTCACTACTTAAGATACGCAGACGACCTAGCAATTGCCGTCCGATCACGTTTTGCAGAAGTTATTTCAAAATAAACGTAAACAGTTCTAAATATAGTAGATAACTGGTGCAGAAAAGGGAGTTTATAAATTGGTGCTCAGTAAACATAAGCACGTGCCTTCATCAAAAAGAGAACGCTTCAAAATGTGGAGCTACTAATGTTAGAAAAAATAGCCATTTTTCTAGGAAACTACGTACTTGGTTATACTGTTTGAGCCAAAACTTGGTGGCATTGTCGTGTTCTAAAAACCACAAACAAAACAAGCATTACCCTATGGTATAGATTAAAGTGTGGAGGAAGCTCTGGATTTAATCCATTAAACAATATAGTTCAAGAGGAAGTAGCCGCGTTACATCATTGTTGCAAATTAATAGATAAGGTTGAACAAGTCACACGGTGGCCACTTTCTCCGGCAGTCAAGCAATACTAGAAGCATTTGATTCGGTGTAAGTGAATTTCAAACTTGCATAGAATTATATGTGTATCCTGAATAAATTCGATAGTCGCATTGATCTGAATCTCAAAGCACG
Source organism: Dermolepida albohirtum (assembly GCA_031893035.1). NCBI lineage: Eukaryota > Metazoa > Arthropoda > Insecta > Coleoptera > Scarabaeidae > Dermolepida > Dermolepida albohirtum. The sequence continues at coordinate 145,089 of JAVIWB010001562.1, read as the reverse complement.
AAAGGTGTAGAATTGATAAAAAACGGACGCACTGTGGCATTCAAAAAATAAACGTAAAAACGGGTATAAAAATCAGGATCAAAAATTGATCTCGAAATAGGTGAAAAGGCTGCGCAAGTCAAAGATAGGTAAAACAGTTTCTTAGAGACAGTCACTCAAGTTTATAACAGACATCTCAATAGAATGATGAAAATGTAGATTCTCCCAAGAAGAAGAGCGATTCATAAACTATACCAATGTAAGAACTTGAATATTTGGAAGCAGAATTCTATTTAAAAAAACATTTTCAGAGCTTTTAAGTCTAATTGAAGAAATAAAACTATAGTATTCTAACGAAACATGAAAACCACAGAAAATGCCGAGTAGAAAAAACCTCTTCAAGTAGCCCCAGCCAGATAATCTAATCTTAAAACCAGATTTCCTTTCTAACAATTTTCCCTATAATGTTATTATAGGTTCTGGAGCTAAAGAAATATTCGGCCAATTGTTTTTCAATAAAATTATAAGTAACGTCTGGTACTTTTTTTGCTAGATGGACATCAGGGAAGTGTTTCTTAAGCAATTTTCTTGTTATCTACATCACACTGATAAAATTTGAAAGAAATAGTATACTTTTCATATCATTGTTAATTAAATTTCTTTAAACAAATATTGTCGCATATCTCTTTCGCAATTAAACTTTAATTTTTGCGTATATATATATATATATATATATATATATATATATATATTGTTTTTTTTAAATTGAACGTATGTATGTATATGTTATATATTGTTCAGAGATATAAGAAATTCATGGTTTACACACATATGTTCTGCAAATAGAAAAATCCAAATCTATTGTTTTCTTCAACTTCTAGGAATGCTATGGTAAGCTCTAATTCTCATGAAACTTAACTTGAATATATTGGGAAATTTAAATATTTTCACAGACAAACAGTCGCGCGCGCGTACATGCACAATAAAAAGCGCATTCTTTCCATTTTATATATTTTAAAATATGTGTTAGTGTATTTAAACTGTAAGAAATGAAAGAAAATGTATTGAATGATTATAATATATAAATGCAGACATATTATTGTAATAAACAACGTAACACATGAAAGTTAATGTAATTTACCTCGCTACGAAAACTGTACCACCTTATATTCGGGTCTAGCTGCCGAATACCGATCCGAATGTAAAGTGGGATAGCGCGAGTCATTTGAATCACGACTATAACAGACTACTGATCGTACTAGCTGCAGCCCCACCACTAATTTGACTGTAGGTGACACGAACAACTACTTAACCTGTAATCTGTAGTCAGTCGTTGTGATTCGACTGACTCGCGCCCCACTACTTTACATTCTGATCGGCATTCGGTATCTAGACCCGAATATAATATGATACGGTGTTTATAGCATTTTAATATGAAAGCACGATATATACATATATATACTACTGTGGGCAAAATATAGTAAGACTTTGTTCATAATGTTTAAATTCTTAATTTATTCTCCCAAATCTATTTCGTCCCCCTCAAAGTAATCCCCCCTGGCCTCAATACACTTGTGCCAATGTTTCTTCCAATTCTCGAAACAGTTGTTAAAGTCAATTTCAGGAATAGCCTTCAATGCGCGTAGCGATTCACGTTTAATGTCTTCAATTGACTCAAAACGGTTTCCCCGGAGCGGTCGTGTGAGTTTGCTGAATAACCAGAAGTCACACGGACCTAAATCAGGCGAATACGGTGGTTGCGGCACGATATTGGTTGAAAATTTGGCGAAAAACTCACGAAGAATTAATGCAGTATGCGATTGTGTATTATCGTGGTGCAAAAACCAAGAGTTGTCGGCCCATAATTCTGGCCTCTTTTACGAATAGCATTGCGCAAACGACGCATAACACTCAAATAGTATTCTTTGTTGACAGTTTGGCCGGTCGGAAGGAATTCGGAGTGCACCACACCTCGATAATCGAAGAAAACTGTCAACATAACCTTGATTTTTGACTTGCTTTGACGTGGTTTTTTGGGCTTCGACTCACCTTTGATACGATATTCGGCCGATCGATCGTCTGTTTCCGGGTCATAAGCGTAGATCCAAGTCTCATCTCCAGTTATGGTGCCTTTCATTTCGTCTTGATAGTCGGAAAGCATTGTTTCACAGACGTCAACGCGACGCTGTTTTTCGAAAAAATTGAGCGATTTTGGAACAAATCGTGCTTTCACTTTTCTTAGGCCCAAATGATCTTTCAAAATGGTTTTCACTGATCCTTCCGATATTCCAACGATGCCAGTAAGGTCTCTGACTGTTAATCGTCGATTCTCAAGCACCAATTCCTTGATTCTATTGACGTGTTGATCATCAGTTGATGTTGATGGCCGTCCTGGACGTGCTCGTCATCGACCCTCTTTGAATAATTTGTACCAATCAAAAACACTTGCTCGCGACAAACAATTATCACCGAAGGCCTTTTGCAACATTCTGAACGTTTCGGCACCAGAAATTTGATTCCGTACACAAAATTTAATGGAACTTCTTTGTTGAATAATTTCACTCATTGTAAAAATCACCGAATGCACTTTTTGTACTTCAGAAAGACAAGCGTATACTAAACACTAATGATTATTTTGATGTGATATTTGGCACAGATGTCACTGACAGTCGTACCAACCTAGAAAAAAAATATTTCGACGAATGGGTTTTCGCGCGAAATTTAAATTAAAGTCTTACTATTTTTTGCCCACAGTAGTATATATATATATATATATACATACCACTATATAATGCTAAACAAAAAAGGCTCCTTGGCAATAAAGAAATAACAAAAAGAACATATATTTCCATTTACAAATTAATCTATTACATGAAAAGAACTAGATAATATCGAAAAGCCAAGATAAAAAGTTATTAAAAATTGTCTCATGTCAAGTGTTAAGGACGTGAAAAATTTGAAGAGATCAGAAAAAGCAGGAGTGAAATTAACTAAGAAAATTGAGTTTAAAAAAGTTTAGGATGCAAAAAAGAGAAAAGCGATAATCGAAGCTATAGTATTACATACAAAAGAAAAAGGAGAGATTAGAATATAGATAACGAAATATAAAGAGGAAAAAGTGGAGGAAATTCGCAATTAAAGGAAAAATAATCAGGACCAGGGCCTATATACATATATAGTTTCGTAAGTGTAATATGTGTTCGCGTGATTTTTGGATTTCTTTCCGCGTAGGTGAGCTTCTGTCTTCTAAAGAACCGGTCTGATATTTCGATAAAATCTCAGTTACCATCTTCAGGCTATGCTTTCTGTAGAATGCTATTTGCCTTACCGTGTATGATTCGTCTCTGTCCTTGTATTTGTACATTCGCCTCGACTTGGTTTACGCGCCTATTGCTTGACCAGTTTTGTAGTAGGGTAACGCCTTCATTTTGTTCGCTTAATGATGCATCCTTGCTAACTAATCAACGAAGCAAGGACGGAGGCGCAACTACATCTGTGACAACTTGCCCAGTCATTGAAGCAAGACCTGCACATGCATTTGTGTACATCCCTATAAAATTTGTATTGTTCTGAAAATGTATCCCTAGAGAAGTGAGCAGAAAATAGAATATTGCATGTTGGCCACTTGTCGTTTAAATATGTTTAACCGTACACACTAACGAAGCATGGTTTCATCTCACTGGTTATGTAAACAGCGAAAATTAAATTTTAACAACAAATATTATTCAAGTATCTAATCACATGGTATTACAATGTTTATAAAATGTTGATTTTTCCTTTCATATAAAAATTATATGCAACATCGTTATAAGATGTTCTCGATAAAGAGAAATTTGCAATGTGAACAAGTGAGTTGGTCTATATACTGTATAAGATTAACGACTACTTCATTCCAATATTTATTGACATCAGTAGTAAACTACATATTCTAACTTGCTAATGCAATTTTAAGGAGTTTAGTAGAAGATGAACGTTTTTAAAAAAACAATGCGAGTTAATTAAATCTAAATTTTTTACATTTGATAATAATCATGAGCTGTTTTTAAATTGGACAAAGGCTGTAAAATGAATATTGTATGATAATCACAGAACACTTCGATGATTAGATAAATACAAGCTGTAAGATATGTTTCAATGCGTTCATCCTATTCTTAAATATAATATTCCAATATAAAAGTGAATGTAGTAATACTTTTCATTCGAAATTCCACTACATATTGTCATCACATAATATAATGACATTAAATAAATTTTTATTCATTTTTAGAATGACATAATAAAGTTTATTGCAATTTATTTCAGTAGTGTAAATAATAATACTTTTAGGTTCAATATGCATTTGTATATAGTATGCATTAAAAAAATTCTTACGTACATATCAAGCAACTGTAGATTATAAAACACATGTCTGTACTAAATTGGATACCTTAATATTATATAAGATTAAAATTTTCATGTATTATTATCAATTATTTTCTCTCACATTTATAAGTATAGTACAGGTATGCATTTTCCAATCTATCCCTGCTCAGGGTGTATAAACTTCTTGAATGTACATTATCTCTTTGCATTGTTAAAGCAGTGTTATATCTTCATTTTATCTTCTATACTATTCTTCCATACGTCATTTACCATTTCCATAAGGATACAAACATTTCCATTATTAAATGTCATGAAGATTCTATATTCTAATCTCCTTAAAATCTTTAATAATTTCAAATAATCACATATGATGTTTTCCTTCAATAATCCTTTTTTAGGATACAGAAACATTTCTATTATTAAATATTTTTCTGATATAGATTTTGAAAGTCAATATATATCATACATATAAATTATGTTCAAGAATGATACAATTTTATCATTCTGTGATGACAAGAACTTTCCTAACAAATCACTTTCATGATCTCTTTATTTTATGCAATTCCTAAGATATATTTCGAAATGTAGACAAATTTTTCTTTCTTATTCTACAAGTACACCTATCAATTTCTTAGAACAATCAATTCATAAACTTATTAATAGCATAATATAATAAACATTACCTTAAATTCCTCCTGGTTTTCTAATAACCTTAACCAAACATATAATTCCTTAAATTCACTCATATATTCATTATAATTAATATATAATGGATATAAAGTTGACCAAATTACTATATCACACACTTGAATTTTATTCTGTAAATATACTATTAAATTGAAACTGTAAAACAAAGTATATTTAAAAACATTACATCAATTAGTGATATAGCCTTTCCAATATTCTCATTTAAATATTTCAAACAAGAATATAAACTCTTCCTAAGTATATCACTTTTTGATATTTTTCCTATCTGAATCATTAAAGGACATAAAACAGTCGCTTCCCATGACATCCATTGTTCGCATAATTGTTCATTTTTCATACATGGATACAAGTATTGAGCTGCTGTATTAGAAATAAATAATGTTTGATTTCGACCAATTTTTAGATATGGCAATAGTTTTGGTTCCTCTAATATATTGTCTGCAAATAAATGTTCTCTTAAAAATATATGCATAGTAACCTTAAAATGCATTACCATTTATTTGATTTTTTTTTAAATGAATATCCTGTTTGCTAAAGTTTGCAGCTATTAAGATTTTTAACGTAGCAGGATTATTTTCATTTGTGTATAAAGTAAACATTTTACGACTATTGAGAATTGTAGTAAAGTCGTTATCATTAAAAAAATTACCAGCATGTAGTGTATAAGGTTAGAACTATCACAAAACCACGGGGCGAAAGGTTGGATCAAAATACGACTAATATTTTAGTATAGGATTACACATATAGTTAGCGTTCTAATCGATTTTTTTTCCTCTCATAACATTGTGGCACAAGCGTACAAACGAAACGTCTTAAACATTTCATATATTAGTATTCGCAAAGCTAAATCCAATGCACGTCATCAGTGACGTAAAAACATTGCCAATGTAACGAGTTAAGACATCAACATCCATAACCTTCCTGTTACTACTTAATGAAAATATTATTAAACTTAAAGGTTGGCCATTCTGTGCGTATGTGCCAAATATTTCGCGTTAGATAGTGTTTCGCTGTGTTTGGAGTAGCTTAAATTGGTTGTATTTTCTTAGTTTTCGAATCTGTTCTTTTCAGAAAAAACCTGTTGTACCCAGAGATAGTTTTTGTTATTGAATTTACTAATTTTGTGGTGTTTACTGATCGAAAATGCCGATGCATTTAAATAGTAAATGCAAGAGGCTTGTGGCTTCTTTAATTACGTATTTTGAAAGGGAACGTGATAATAAAGGGCCGTTAATTTCTTTGAATGCTGTCAGAGAGGTAAGCCTAAACAAATTCATGATAATCATTTATCTAATGAAGTACATGTATTTTTAGCGGGTTGCAGATGCATTACAGTTGAATTTGTCAACAGTTAGTGCTATTTCCAATGCTGTAAAAACCAAGCAACCTTTGAATTCTCCAAAGAAACGCCAGTATTGTAAATCTATTACGGATGTAGCAAATTTGGATGTGAGGCTATTCGTAACGTAATTTATGAAATGTACGAAAGAAGGGAACATGTAACTGTTGCGACATTACATGAGAAACTAAAAGCCAGATTCCTTTTCAATGGCTGCTGTAGGTCATTATATACTACTTTAAAACAAATTGGATTTAAATGGTTGAAGGATAATCCTCGCAGAGGTTTAATGGAATTACCAGATATTGCTTCTAAACGAATTCAATTCTTGAAAACGTACAAGCAAATCAAAGATGAAGGTATTTATCAGTTTGTATACCTAGATGAAACATGGATTTTCCAAAATGGTACTGTCGGTCGATCTTGGCAAGACAGTAATGCAAAAAGTGTTAAAACTACCAAAGTCGATGGAAAAAGATGGATAGTTCTTCATGCCGGTAATAGAAATGGCTTTATTCTTGGATCAGAGCTTATATATATCCTTCAAAAAGTGACATGGGTGATTATCACGGTGAAATGAATCACGAAAACTTTTTATATTGGTTTGAAAATCAATTAATAAAAAATTTAGAAGAACCATCAGTGATAGTTATGGATAACGCACCTTATCACAGCAGTTTACTTGTGAAAAATCCTACAACTTCCTGGAAGAAACCTGAAATTCAAAATTGGCTCAGATCACAGAAAATTGCATTTCATGGGACCATGCTCAAAGCTGAATTATTAACTTTAGTTGCTGAAATAAGCCACTCAAATTATATGTGGCCGATCAAATCGCAGAAAAATATGGACACAAAGTGTTACGTTTGCCACCTTATCACTGTATCTTCAATCCAATTGAACTAATATGGGGAATTACAAAAAGTTACTATAATAAACACATTGGACGGGATGTTAAAACAATGGAAAACTGTGTGAATATGTGGCGAGAGTCAGTGGCAGACTGTTACACCAACAGTTTGGTCGAACTCAATTAACCATACAGAAAAGGAAATAGAAAAATGGTGGGACAGGGAAAGGATATTTGACATAGAAGACATTACTCCTATTATTATCAATTTAAATGAAGACGATGATAACAGTGATACTTTAAGTGACTCTGACTAAATTTGAATCATTCAAATATTTTAATTTATAGATATTGTGTAATTGCTAAAAAAAATAAAGTTTTTTTTCTTACTTAATTTTTTTTAATTATGGTTGTAATGTGCAAGATTTTAGAAATTTTTTTCTTAAAAATGAACATTTCAATGTTGTGATATTAATTTTAGGTTAGAATATTCTAACCCGTAAATAAGCAGGGAGGCAAGGCAACGTCCTTAGTTTATGGCGTCATGAATATTGATGACGTGCATTGGATTTAGCTTTGCGAATACTTTAATTTTATGTTGATCAACCATATTTGTTTATTGGTTTTTTCGTGTTTAATTTTGTCTTGTTTTTTTAGATTATATCATGGTATTTTAGAATTTATTTTTGTATTTTAGGCTTTATTATAGTAGTGTTTAAAAGCTTCGTGAACGTGTTTTTTTATATATATTTTCAAATTTCAGTCTGCAGGTTTTTAAGTGGTAGAGATTCTAAACAATATGATTTAAATAAGTTTTTTCAATATTCTAGGATGAGGTGTTTGAAAAGTAAAAAGAAGTAAATACTTGTACACATCCTTACTCTTTCATTTTATGACTATATTTGTATTTTTAAGTAGTTTATTTTGTAGCTTATAACGTAGATTGTCAATTTAGCGTTCATCGCTGTTCATACCAAAATAAACTCAACATCATTTAAACGGAAAATTCCCTTTTCTATTTTGCTTAAATATAAGCTCATAATAGCAAATATTAATAATCTGAGTTTGGTTGTATAAAAAGAATTAATAATTACTTTCAATGTACGAACTTCCCTAACTGCAAGAAATTTACTTGAATTTGGCGTATTTTCCTGTTTTCTATGGATGCTGTTAAGTTCAATGAATAACTGCAAGGAGCGGGAAAAAGAGAATTAATGACACGCGATCGTTATTAACATACATAAATTAATAACGTTTAACCACAACAGTAGCTCAAGTAGGAGTATGGTGTTTGTGAAATTATACTTCGAATTGATTTTACTATTTTTCATAAAACAATTTATCGGTATTAATACACACAGTTGCTTTCGTGTTTTTATTGTGAATAGTTTTTCCTTCACAAACCATGCGCTGACATTTAAATAAAAAAATTAAATTTATCCCTACATTTTAATCTAAATTACATTTTTAAATCATAATTTAATTTAATTTCATTCAAAATTAGTAACTACATATACTGATATAATACTAAAATTCTTCTACAATCGATAACCATAAAGACAAACTTTTTCTTTTAAACATAAAATTAATATTCTCGTAAAAAAATATTAATATAATTAAAAGCTACGACTTGTCTGATAATAGTAGATTTCTTTCTGTCATTTATTTCCTTCCTACACAATTTCAGAATAAGGAGTGATTCAAATATCACGCTAAAACCCGAAGTACATAGCTTACCATAAAAATTAAACATAAAAAGTTGTGAATGTAGTAGTTTGTAAACAATATTAAATTTTATTAGATGAAAAGAATTTATTTAGAGAATTATTATTATGAGTGCACAAGTTACTTTTTGGATTAATACGTACAATCTATCCAAAATTAAGATTGAATTTATGCTTGACATAACCTTTTTCTGGCAAACCCCCAGCTTGTAAATATTTCATGAAATTTTTTTAATAGGGAAGTAAGGTATTTGTAAACCCTAAATTATTGATATTCATGTCAAATTTATTTGTGAAATTTAAGGTAAAATGTAAACTACTGTCATAATTTATTATGAAAGTACATAAGTGCAATAAATTAATTGCATTCACTTGTGCTAGACAATAATAAATAACTTTTACTGTTACTGTTTCCAACATAAATAAATAGTTCCACAATATCATCTATTAATCCATATTAGTTCCACATTTTTTTTCTACTTTAATCACATGGTTGATATAATTTTTCCAATTATCCATTGTAACATTGTAATTGCTTCCATCAAAAGTTCTTGTAGATGTGACATTTTGAATATAATATTTTTTGAAGCAACTTCACTTTTCATTTGTGCATAAATCATTTTAATGAAATTGAGCTCATGATGATATGGTGATAATTTCAATAGTTTTATTTGCAACAGCTGCCATTTGATTAGTTACATAATATTGTTCCTTATGTAGATATACTAGATGCACTAATTCAGTACATAAAATTTCTACATGATACTCAATATTTTTTGAATGTCAACCAGCGTTATCTGGCAACCTAGGCAATACATGTTCAAACCGTTCATTTCATCATAGTAGTCAGCTGTTTTTCTACCTTCGAAAAGCAATAGTCCATCCTCCACAAATCCAAATTCAGATTCTCACACACACACACACACACGCACGCACACACACACACACACACACACACACACACACACACACACACTTGTGTTACAAAAAAATTGTAAAGATCGTAAAAACGATTTATATACAGTGAGCGAAGGACCTCGGCAAAATTTTATTCAAGCTAAAGATTACAGAAGAGTAGATAAGCTATGCGGATTCTAGGCCAAAATCCCATGTATTTTCTTATGTAGCTTCATTTTGCAGTTTTTGACTCCGTCGCAGATACGCAACCCACAATACATACATACGTTTTAGTAGACAGACAGACAAGTTAACAAGCAGCAAGCTAGACAGACAGACAGGTAGATAGACAAGGTAGATATAGATAGTAGTAGTAGATAAACATTGACTGGTAGACAGATAGATAGTCTAATAGGTTATGCAGATTCTAGGCCAAAATCCCACGTATTTTTTTATCGAGCTTCGTTTTGCATTTTTTGACTCCGTCGCAAATATGCAACCCGCAATTCATGCATACGTTTTAGTAGACAGACAGACAAGTTAAAAAGCAGACAGGTAGACAGACAGAGACAAGTTAACAAGCAGACAGGTAGACAGACAGACAGACAAACAGGTAGACAGATAGATAGTCTGATAGATTATACGGATTCTGACGCAAAATCCCATGTATTTTCTTATGGAGCTTCACTTGACATATTTGGCGGTTATTTGTTGGTGGGAGAGGCAACTTAAGAGATGATTTTATAATTTTATATGGGGGGGAAGGGGTAAGTTCTCAAATATATAGAGGTGAGTAAGGTGATAGGGGGTGAATTTTCAAATTTATATAGATGAGTAAAGTGGTAGGAGACTTGGGGTTGGAATGATAAGGTCCGCACAAAAGTTCCGGGGGTCCACAAGGGGTTACCAGAAAGTTTGCAAGGGGGTCTTCCAGGGTGCTGCGAAGTTATCGAGGGGCCCTGTAATGTCGAAAATAATATCAAAACGCTCTAGCTGTCGAGGGTTGCGAGATACCGCCCCGACTTAGGGATGCCTCGTGCCGGTCACCACGAGATCTCAGAGGGCGCTGAGTTGGAGGTTATAATTAACGAGCTATACCGGCAATAAATGAACTGAATTCAATTTATTTGAAAATCTAAATCATATCTGAAGGAATTTTATACGTAAAATAATAGAAGCTATCACGTGATCATTATTAACCAATTAAATAATACTTACAGTAATATAAAGAAGAAGATATGAACGCCAGAGTCATTCAGTCAGTGTTTATCGTTGAGTTAAGATGCAATCTGTTCAACAATTTAAATCAACCCTTTTCAATACTAATATGAAAGATCTGAAAGTAAATATTAAAAAATGTAATCAAACTCTTCGGACATTAAAAAATTCGTTGAGTAGTACTAAAAATGCTGGTGAGAAACAAAAACTTACAATGGCTATTGCCAAAGTGAGAAGTTTCAAACAAAAATATCGCGCTCTTCAAATAAATGGAGGAAGTTACATACCGAGGAAACATACTGCTTCTAATCATGTTAAGTAGGAAGATATTTCGTAGAAGAATTGTAAATATATTAAAGAAAGAAGAGATCATCAAGATAAATACAATCTTTTGTGGTGAATTTATAAAGCAACAGGTGGAACAGGAAATTAATGAAATTAAATATCTTAATACTAAAAATATGCCAATTTACCAAGACACAAAACTACAAGAATGGTTTGTCAACAATATACAACAGCCAATTCTTGCTGAACTGGAAGAGTTTCAAGAAAAAGACAACGGTTGGGCATTATCATCTATTATCAATCTTCAAATAAATATCAATAAATTTACTCCACAACTAGGATCATTTTACATAGAACTACCAGATTGTATTAAAAGAAAGCATGCAATTGTGAATGTAAAAAATAATGATCAAAAATGTTTCGCATGGGCTGTCCGGGCTGTGTCCGCGCTATATCCAAAGAATGAGCATCCGCAAAGAATTATGAGGTATCCGAACCTATCATCTGTGTTAAATTTAACAGGAATTCATTGCCGAATGACAAACAAATTCCACGGCTTGAGAAACAAAATGATGTTTCAATAAAAAAATTAAGGAAAAGCTTACCACTGTTCCCACATACTTATCCAAAGTTAAGCAAAGCAAACATGTGAATTTCCAGCTTATTCAGGATACGTACTGTGATGAAAATGCAGAAATTGATACTGAAAACAAATTAACACCACCGAAATATCACTACCTTTGGATTAAAAATCTATCTCGATTGGTTTCCACTTAATTATCTAAGCATAAATCTAAAACATATTTTTGTGATCGATGCTTACACTATTTTTATACAGAAAAGGGTAGAGATGAACATTATATAAATTGTACTGAAATGAATCATTGCAAAATAGTTCTTCCAACTGAAGATAAAAAGTATATTAAATTCAAGAATTTAAAAAATAAAGTGAAAACTCCATTTATCATCTAGAGTGACCTAGAGTGTCTGTTAGTACCCAATCAAGATAAAAATAAATACCAAGAACACCTACCTTGCAGTATCGGATATTACGTTGTGTTCATATGATAATTCATTATCGTTTTATAGAAGAAGATTGTATAGAATGGTTTACTAAGGAACTCAAAAATTTTGCTGAAGACTTAGAAACTGTTTTCTTTTGTCCACTACCTATGAAAGAACTAATACCTGATGAGCAACTTAATTGTAATAACGCATGTATTTGTCACATTTGTGATAAGCCGTTAGATAGCGAAGGATCATTGTCATTTGACCGGCAAGTACCGTGGACCTGCGCATGAAGAATGTAATATCAATTTCCAAGAAAGTCATACAGTCCCAGTCGTTTTTCACAATTTAGGAGAATACGATTCACACTTTATGTATTATTAAAAATTTAGCAGAGGAATCGAGTGGACGTTTAGATGTATTACCAGTAAACAAGGAAAAATATATCTCATTCACAAAACAGTTAGATGGAAATCTAATTAAGTTTAGATTCATAGATTCTTTCCTAATTATGGTTTCCCGGTTAGATACATTAGCATCGTATTTAACAGAGTATATCGAACTCGAAGCAATATTTCCTAATCTAACTGACGAAAAATTAAAACTGTTAACACGACAAGGAGTATACCCCTATGACTATTTTGATTCAGAAGATAAATGTAAGAAAACGAATGTTCCAAAAAGACACAATTCTTCAATCAATTAAACGATCAAGATATTTCAGAAGAAGACACGCACAAGAAGTATTGAATAAATTTAATATCAAAAATTTGGGCGAATGTTCAGGCCTATATCTTAAGACAGATGTGTTATTATTAACCTGCATTTTCGAGCAATTTAGGAGCAGCTGTCTGAAAACGTAGTGCCAGGTATCACGTGATATTGTATGCTAAAGCATGCAGACATAACTTTGGAATTGTTAACTGATATAGATATGGTTATATTATCTTCTTCTGGGCTGCCGGGCTGGAACCGCGTCACTGGTATAACTGCCCATACGAGTGGGTACGAAACACTCGTATGGGACATCTCCAGGGCTCAATTACTGCTACTGTTTGTTGCACTGAAACTGAAGGAATTTCAAAGAGTAGCAGTACGATGGTAGTTTGACAAGTAGTGAGAATGGAAAAGAAAAACGAATTTTTTAAATACAAATTAATTTTTATTTTTCAATATATTCTCCTACATTTATTCCAACGGTGCTCCAATGCCCTTATGCCATCTCTAAAATGCGATTCCGAAAGGCTTACAAAATACTCATTTACGAAGATGATAAGCTCGTCGTTAGACGAAAATTTCTTTCCACCTAGTGCCGTTTCCAATTTTGGAAAAAGGTGGAAGTCGGATGGGGCTAGATCCGGCGAATAGGGCGTATGCGGTACTAATTGGAAATGCAACTCGTGGATTTTGGACATCGCAACTGTGCTGGTATGCGAGGGAGCGATGTCTTGGTGAAACAGAATCTTTTTCTTTGCCATTCCTGGCCGTTTAGAACGAATCTCAACATTTAATTTTTGTAGAGGTTCTGCATAATATTGTCCGTTTATTGTGGCACCTTTCTGAAGGTAATCAATGAGCGAAATGCCCTTCGAATCCCAAAAAATTGATACCATCACCTTGTTTACCAATACAGTGGTTTTCGCTTTCTTTGAAGGTGCAGAACCACATTCTAACCATTGCTTCGACTGTTGTTTAGTTTCGGGTGTACTGTAGTGTATCCAAGTTTCATCGCAAGTAACAAATCGCCTACAAAAATCAACCGGATTCCGCTTATAAAGGTCCAAACACTCATTAGAAATGCGCAAACGAGTGAACTTTTGATCAGTCGTAAGCGATCGCGGCATCCATCTTGCCGAAAGCTTGGAAAAGCCCAATTCTTTCGTTAAAATGTGGTGTACGCGTTCTGTTGAAATATTTACCATGTCTGCTATCTCTCTCACTTTGAGTCGTCGATCTTGCGTAATAATATTATAAATTTTTATAATCATTTGCACATTTTGGGTGCTCCAGAGCGGGCCTCATCAACACAGCTTGTTCTACTAAGTTTAAATTCATTTACCCATCTACTTATTGTGGCGGATGATGGAGCAGATTCACCCAATATTTCCCGTAACTCATCTTTTATTTCAATAGCTTTCATACCCTTAATTACGAAGTATTTAATCACCGCACGATACTCTGCTTTTTCCATTTTAACAAAACAACGTGTTGCTTCTTTGTCAATCAGCTGTCAAAAATAAACTAATCAACCGATTTAGCTAAATATCGGAATGTAAACATATAAATAGGCAATCTAAATTACAGTGTATTTGTTTTACCAATTAGAGTGCCACCTATGTGTTATTCTCACTACTTGACAAGCTATCCTCGTAGTTGAGCCCTGAAGATATTCCATACGAGTGGGTACGAAACGTCGGCAGTTGTATCAGTGACGCGGTACCAGCCCGGAAGCCCAAAATAATAAAGTATGGACCACGTATATTTATTGAACGAGGAATCAGAGGTGGTCTCAGTCAGTGTTCACATAGATACCTTAAAGCAAACCACAAATACGAGGGAGCGTTTTTATATTCGCGGAATGAGCGGGTTGTAGAGGGGTGAGTAGGCGCATTGGGGGCGTGGCCTGTGCAGCGACTCATGATTAGTATAAATACGAAGTTTCATTGTTATTAGACAGTTAGTCTTTGAGTTATCGTCAACCAAGTAACATAATCAGGAGTGAAAAGTGAAATATGGAAAAAATCGAATATCGTGCCGTTATAAAGTTCCTTACCAGGCAAGGAAAATCAGTCGCGACCATAATGAATGAGATGTCATTGGTTTACGGCGACTCTTGTCCAGGAAAACCACGGTGTACAAGTGGCATAGTTTATTTAAACAAGGAAGGGAATCCCTTGAAGACGACCCGAGGCCGGGCAAGAGCATTGAGGTGACCACGCCAGCACTTATCCAAAAAGTTGAACAAATTGTACTCGAAGATGCTCGACTAAAGAAGAAACAACTCGCAGAAATGGTTGGAGTATCCGACACAACAATTTTTAAAATCCTACACGATCATCTCGGCATGTCTAAGGTCAGCACAAGATGGGTGCCGAGAATGCTCACGCCGCCGCAAAAACAACAGCGCGTAGAGTGTTCGCGTGCATTTTTGGACCTCTGTAATGAAGACAAGGATGGTGTATTGAGTGGAATTGTTACTGGAGACGAAACTTGGGTTCATCATTATGAACCTGAGTCCAAACAAGACTTCATGCAGTGGCATAAAAAGGGCACAGTACCTCCCAAGAAATTTAAAGTGTCACAATCAGCTGGGAAACTCATGGCAACAGTATTTTGGGACTCGGAAGGAATATTGTTGATTGATTATAAAGATAAAGGTGTTTCTATAACCGGAGAATATTACGCTTCAATATTAGAGCGACTAAAAGAAGCCATTAAAGAGAAAAGATGGGGAAAATTGACAAAAGGTGTTCTGCTTTTGCACGACAACGCGCCCGTCCACAAGAGCCGCGTTGCGTTAGCTGCCCTGCATAAGGTGGGCTTCGAAATTGTGAATCACCCACCCTACAGCCCAGACCTGGCCCCGAGTGATTATTACCTGTTTCCGAAAATGAAAAAAGAGCTGCGGGGTAAAAAATTTACTGCCGATGATGAAGTCAAGGAGGCAGTTTCGGCGTATTTTGCAGATAAAGAGAAATCATTTTTTTATGAGGGTATAAATAAATTAATTGAAAGATGTGAAAAATGTATCCGTCTTGCAGGTGAATATATTGAAAAAGAAAAATAATTTGGTTTTTTTATTTCCACCCCTTGTCCCCCATTCCGCGAATATAAAAACGCTCCCTCGTACATGCCCGATTACGATTCATCCAAACCAAACAATTTCATTATCTATGTTGATATAAACAATCTATATGGTTGAACCATGTCTAAACGCCTACCATATGGTGGCTTTCGTTGGTTATCGAATGTTGAAATTGAAAATTTCGATGTTATGGATGTACCTGATGAGAATGATATAGGAGATATTATGGAGGTAGATATCGAATGTTCAGAAAAATTACACGGTTTACATTCAAATATACCCTTTTGCCCTGAACACATGTCCGCCTAGGAGGAAAAGACAAAAATTTGTTAGCCACGTTGTATGATAAGAAAAGATATGTTATTCATTATATGAACTTAAAGCAAGTCCTGAAACACGGATTGAGGTTAACAAAGATGCAGGTGCTTGGTTTGAAACATATATCGATCTGAAGACCAAATTGCGAACATCAGCGACGAATGACTTTGAAAAAAATCTCTGAATGAACATTGCAGTGTTTGGTAAAACAATCGAAAATATACGTAAATATAGTCTAGTGTAATTAGTAAATAAATGGGAAGGACGATACGATGCTCAAGCATTAATTTCAAAACCTGAATTCAAATCATCAACTATATTTAATGAAAGTTTTGTGGCAATCGAACCCAATAAAACTGAACTGTATTTCAATAAACCACTACGATTATATGAAATCAATATTTGGTAAAAAATGTAAAGGTGTCTATACAGATACAGACTTAGTTATATATTATTCAATTGAATGTTCGGATATCTACGATTTCACCCGCCGTGACTGTTACAAGAGATTTTATACAACTGAATATCCTAAAGATTGCTACGTACTGGTTGCACAGTAGCAAATTGCTGCGGGTCGCGAACGACCGCTCGGGGGAGCTTGGATATTTCTGGGCAACAACAGAACGATGCCAGCTAGCTATCGCGGAAGTCGTGGTTCGCAAGCTCGTAATTAGTATCTGTTTTATTAGTATGAAGGGCGCCAAGAGCGAAAAAAAGGCAGGTGAAATTATTCGTTATGTTTCTCAAAAGCCGTAGTTCTATTAGCCTATAAGTTGTCTCAGAATCCCCACAATTACGACTGATATGACATAAATTTAAATAAATACCCAGTATATATATATATATATATATATATATATATAAATAACAATTCAAAATTTATTCAACAAAAAAAAACTATCTTACTCCTGTTCAGCGGAGAAACACAAACAATTTCTATATAACGATGTAGGTATATAAAGATTAAATAAAACTTTTGTTAATAAAAGTACGACATTAATAATTATTTTAATACCCCCGATATATATATATATAAATGTATAAATCTAATTTAAGTTATATCGAACTAAAATCTTGAGTTACTATGTATCTCCCATCTGACAATTTTCTTTAATTAAATAGGTTTACCCTAAAGTTATATGAACCTAAAATATTGAGATAATATGTATCTCATATCGGGTGTTTTTTTTAGAGGTATAGAACTTTAAGTTGGCAACACTTTTTTAACTGGCGGCCATTTTGTCAGCTGTTAAGTGATTTATATTTAGTTTGGTTTGTCATTTCAACATGAATAGACTGACGCCTGAACAACGCTTGCAAATTGTGCAAATTTATTTTGAAAATCATGGTTCTGTTCGAAATACGTATCGCGCACTACGTCAATATTACGGTCAACATAATCGTCCATCAGAGCAATTAATTCGATTAACTATGGAACGTTTTCGCACCACGTATACTCTAAATGATAACACGCATCCAGAGAGACGTCGTACAGTGCGTACAGAAGAAGTCATTGCTGCTGTAGAGCGTAGCGTAGAGGAAGACCCGAATCAGTCTATCCGCCATCGTGCACAGGAATTGGATATGTGTCCATCCACTTTATGGAAGATTTTGCGGAAAGATCCAGGTTTGCGTGCTTACAAAATCCAACTCGTGCAAGAATTGAAGCCACATGATCACCTAGCAAGGCGTAGATTCGGTGAATGGGCCCAAAACAAGATTGCCGTTGATCCCGATTTTCATAATCGAATTTTGTTTAGCGATGAAGCTCACTTTCGGTTGAATGGATACGTCAATAAACAAAACTGCCGTATTTAGAGTGATGATAATCCTCAAGTGTATGTTGAGACACCGTTATATCCAGAAAAACTGACTGTTTGGTGTGCTTTATGGGCTGGTGGAATAATTGGTCCGTACTTCTTTAAAAACGAAGCTGGCCAGAACGTTACAGTCAATGGTGACCGCTATAGAGCCATGATTACTGACTTTTTCGTACTTCAATTGAACAATCATGATGTGCAGGAGTTGTGGTTTCAACAAGACGGCGCAACATGTCACACAGCTCGTGCCACAATTGATTTATTGAAGGAAACGTTTGGTAACCGCATAGTTTCACGTTTCGGACCCGTGAATTGGCCTCCAAGATCGTGCGATTTAACGCCGCTTGACTATTTTCTGTGGGGATATGTGAAGTCGCTAGTCTACGCCGATAAGCCCGAAACGATTGACCACTTGGAGGACAACATTCGCCGCGTTATTGCCGATATACGGCCACAAATGTTGGAAAAGTCATCGAAAATTGGCCCTCCAGATTAGACTACGTCCGAGCCAGCCGTGGCGGTCATATGCCAGAAGTCATATTTATATTATAATGCCAGAAGATTATCTTTCGAATAAAGTAAATTTCATGTCAATTTAAAAAAATCATATTTGTTTTATTCCATTTCAAAGTTCTATACCTCTAAAAAAAACACCCGTTATCTGACAATTTTCTTTAATTAAACAAATTTTACCCTAAAGTTATATGAAGCAAACTAAAATATTGAGATGATATATCTCGCATTCTACAATTTCTGTAATTGACGAAATTCACATTAAATGGCGTCGCCACTTTCCAATAGAGACGAAAGGGTCAAAAAAATAATACTCATCGCTTTCCACGTTGTAGTGCTAATTCCCGGAGGCCCAAGGAGAAAAGAAAACCTACTACGGAGGCTGCTCAACGAAACTCCTTCGGAAACGAAGCAATCTATGGGTTTAAGCAGGGGAAAACGAAAGAATGGTGGCTGCTACGTCGAATTCTCGTACTCTCAAAAGCCGGCGTTCGACCGGTATAAGAAGCCCTAAAACAACAATCACCAATAAGGGACTGTACGTATATTTTTATTTAATTGGCAGACACATACCTGTGGATGTTAACGGGCTCTTAAGAAAATTCTCTAATTATACTTAGTTGTTTTTACTGATTCAGATACACATTTGTCTAGCAAAAATCGAGACGAATGGATATCGTACGTCCACCTTCCTGCAGAGTTATCACTCAAATGCCCTCGATATAGACCGTATCGTATCGGTCTAGGTACGATGAAAACTAATTCGTACAAACAAGATCAAGGTCGACGTAAAACGTGTACAATGAATATATTTATTTAAAACGATTTTTAAAATTAAAAATGAATACGATATCCCAAATATATATGTATTTCCACATTCATCGATGTCCAGGGGCGTCCTTTCTTTCAAATAAATGGCGGGGTTTATTTTAATAGATATACGATATGCAGAAATATGTTCTGAATGAAAAATAAACCGTAACAACCCCATCCCAACTTACCTAAGGAAATTTTCCACCGAAAAATTTCCGAAGCGAAACAAATTCACAATAATACTGCTGCCCCAGGAATGATCAAACAAGGGAACCACAATAAAAGAAAAAGATCCTAAACGGGATAACTACTGGCTAAACAAAAAAAAATATTAGGGGATGTTGAACAAAAATTTTAAAGTGCAAGCAGCCTACTTACACTGACACAACTGAGGGTTGACAACAAAATTTCACGATGATTTAAATCTCACAGTCATACCCTGAACAAAAAAACGCGATACAAATACGAGAAAGGCAGGATTTCAATCCGTTGGAGGGTCACGCATAGCATAGCAAATACCACCTATCAAATCAAAAAGCGGAATGATAAAATCGAAATTAAAAGTCAAAATCGGTAAACGGAACGATAAAATCGAAATCAAAACATGTTCGATAAATCCATAACAATGTGTCACAATTTCAAACGCAATCGATACTGTTCAAATCCGACATAGTCGAGAGTCAACACAAAACTCTTAACAAGTATCTCACACGCTAACGAGGTCAAAATTAGGTAAACGAAAAAAAAACGTATTTGATACTGTTCAGATCCAACACAGTCGAGAGTAAATACAAAACTCTTAACAAGTATCTCACACGCTAACGAGAGTCGAAATTCGGTAAGCGAGACAAAAAAAAAATCAAACCAGAAGTAACGTCACAATCGGTAACTTGAGTTTTAATCTACAAATCGACTGAAATTGATTGGCTACGGAAAGATCGAAAATCACCAAACAATAACAATCTACGATGTTAAAAGATAGATACAGATTCCTATTAGTCGCCCCTTACGACACGAGGATAAATCGACTGGAAATTCTTAACAATATTCAAAAGTCATGTAAAAATCGAGAATTCACAAAAGTCTAACGAAATGGTGTTAATCAGATACATCAATGCTCAAATTCCAAATGCCAACCGATACAAAATATATTATTGTTGTAGGGCAGGCCAAAAATCAGGTATGCTAAATAATATTGAACATAACGTTCCTAAATTCCATCACAATGCTACTTAACCTGTTCAGCACTGCAGTCACAACAAGCAGGATAGCGATTAGAGGACTTCTTCCTCACGGGCATTAACCGATGGAGTTATTCATAAGCCACGTCCGTAGGCTGTGCTACTCAAATTCCTAATACAAAACGATACAAAGTATATTATTGTTGCAAGGCAGGCAAAAATCAGGTATGCTAAATAAGATTGAACAAAACGTTCCTAAATTTCATCAAAATGCTACTTAACCTGTTCAGCACTACAGTCACAACAAGCACGATAGCGATTAGAGGACTTTTACCTCACGGGCATTAACCGATGGTGTTATTCATAAGCTACATACATAGGCTGTACATTCGAACGACAACTCGGGACGCCTCTAACTCTAAATTCGTAGGAAAGTTCATTCTTATTTATTTCACATACGTTCATCTGGACTCCAAACTAACAAAACTTAACACGAGAAATACCAAAAAGCACAATCCAATACTAAAAAGTCACAAATGTTCCAATAAAAGAATGAACTCTGAAGATGGTCACTTAAAATTCGAAACAGGGTATGTCAAACCAGGATGTCGTATTCGCAAAAATATGCGAGGCGAAGATGATCAAAAATGATCGAAACTTGAACAAGAAAACTTTAACAAACTGCACGAAAAATAAAATAGTCAAAACGTTAAATGTCAACAAGTGATAATAAAGGTTAATGTTATTTAATAGTAAATATTTATTTGCACGTGATGGTTAGCAAATTTATTACGAGCGCGTGTCCGGCTAGCTGAAGCGCTGTATAAGTGCAAATAAAAAAGAAAGTAATGTAAGGAGTTAATAATTAGTAATTGTGTACAATGAGCATCAAAAGTCCAGTACGTGCGCCAAGCTGAAAGAAAGATATTAGTGGAAATAAAACAATAAGATCTCCCTTAAAATTTTATTCACTAATTTAACTTAATTCTTTAAACTTGAGTATATTAAATAAAGATCATTAATAAGATCGAGAACAACAAATAAAACAAAATAAGCGTAATGGCAAAGCTGTAATAAAAGTAAATCTAGACATATAAAGCTGTTTAATGAAATATAAAAAGGGTTAGATTAAAATATGTATCTGACGATACGTAAAGTTTATGTGTGTATATCATGGGCTAGGGTTATGTATATTTTGCGGTCGCAAAATAAACACGTGGACACTGCGTTAGAAACTTAACTGTACAACTCCCCGGAAGTGATGCGTGTGGACTTGGTCATGGCCGGAGAAAAAGTCTCTGTGTCTTACACGAGGGGTCTCTTAAGAAACAACCCGTAGACTAAGGGGTAGGATACTAGTTATGTTTGAAGTAAGCAATAGGGAAAGAGATAGGCACGCTAGAAATTGGTGCGCTAAAAATATTGGCATAAATTAAAATTGCGATATCAATTTCAATATAAGTACCTAGCAGATAGATATCAAGATAGAATAATAGACACGTATTCTGTGTGAAAAATAGAAGGATTAACATTTGAATCTCTATTGCATTTGGATATCAATATGCGGAATTAATATTAAATGTGAGTCAATCGAAGGTTACCAATTTCTAGGTATTCGGCTTCCTAGAAAACGACGCGGTAGGGGTTGGTTAAATATGAGTTCTAGTTGAACATCTACGTTCTTTTATTTATTGCATTTGAGCAACAATCTGCGCAATAAAATTATTTTAGGTTATTCAAAAAATATATTCATTACACTATGTAATATAAATAACATACCTGTTTATATATGCAGAAAAAAGTAACAAAACATTTAAACTTATGCATAATATTAAAATGTGACTTGCAAAACTATAAATCATAGACAAAATACTTATGTGATATTAGAAATAAATCTGTTATGCTATTTGTCACCGGGTTATTTTTTAAACTTTAATTTTCACTTTTTCACTAAAATTCGTGTCTTTAACGCAATAGCTTTTCTTTTCCTATATGATATATCTGTTCTACTTACAACAGTCAATTTGCAAAATCCCTAAAAAGAAATGTCTGTAAGTATAATAGGTATCAATAAAATAAAATCTGTTCTTGTAAAGTTCGTAAAACAATCCCTAACATATTATTACATGTTTGGGATGCAATATATTTAGTATTTGTAGTTTATATTCGGGCTTTGCTCACCAGTGCATCAGTAGAAAACAATTTAATTTTTCCTTAATAGAGCATATTGCAAATAATATGTATTTCTTACTATCTCCTTTTCTTTTGTAAAATCGTAATAAGAAATGTTTATGTATATTAATACAATCCTGGATACAACAATACATCACTCTCTTTGATTAAATATTATGGAACAAAGAAAAAAAAACTAAACGACTTTTCACATGAATTGAGGATCAAGTGAAAGCGAATTAATACTATTCCTAGTTCATCTACCTTTTCTAAATCCATTTTGAGTGATTGCTAAAATCTATACCGTGCTTTCATATTAAAATGCTACAAACACCGTATCATATTGTATTCGGGTCTAAATTTTTTACCCCGCAGCTCTTTTTTCATTTTCGGAAACAGGTAATAATCACTCGGGGCCAGGTCTGGGCTGTAGGGTGGGTGATTCACAATTTCGAAGCCCACCTTATGCAGGACAGCTAACGCAACGCGGCTCTTGTGGACGGGCGCGTTGTCGTGCAAAAGCAGAACACCTTTTGTCAATTTTCCCCATCTTTTCTCTTTAATGGCTTCTTTTAGTCGCTCTAATATTGAAGCGTAATATTCTCCGGTTATCGAAACACCTTTATCTTTATAATCAATCAACAATATTCCTTCCGAGTCCCAAAATACCGTTGCCATGAGTTTCCCAGCTGATTGTGACACTTTAAATTTCTTGGGAGGTGCTGTGCCCTTTTTATGCCACTGCATGGAGTCTTGTTTGGACTCAGGTTCATAATGATGAACCCAAGTTTCGTCTCCAGTAACAATTCCACTCAATACACCATCCTTGTCTTCATTACAGAGGTCCAAAAATGCACGCGAACACTCTACGCGCTGTTGTTTTTGCGGCGGCGTGAGCATTCTCGGCACCCATCTTGCACTGACCTTAAACATGCCGAGATGATCGTGTAGGATTTTAAAAATTGTTGTATCGGATACTCCAACCATTTCTGCGAGTTGTTTCTTCTTTAGTCGAGCATCTTCGAGTACAATTTGTTCAACTTTTTGGATAAGTGCTGGCGTGGTCACCTCAATGCTCCTGCCCGGCCTCGGGTCGTCTTCAAGGGATTCCCTTCCTTGTTTAAATAAACTATGCCACTTGTACACCATGGTTTTTCCTGGACAAGAGTCGCCGTAAACCAATGACATCTCATTCATTATGGTCGCGACTGATTTTCCTTGCCTCGTAAGGAACTTTATAACGGCACGATATTCGATTTTTTCCATATTTCACTTTTCACTCCTGATTATGTTACTTGGTTGACGATAGCTCAAAGACTAACTGTCTAATAACAGTGAAACTTCGTATTTATACTAATCATGAGTCGCTGCACAGGCCACGCCCCCAATGCGCCTACTCACCCCTCTATAACCCGCTCATTCCGCGAATATAAAAACGCTCCCTCGTATGATTGGTGATTGGCTTTATATTCTCTTTATTGTGTCAGAAAGGTCAACTGATTGTAAATTATACAAAACAATTTTTATTGTAATTACATTTACTAATTGATTACTTAAATATGCTACAAAGGTTTAATTTAACTGATAAATAAAGTGTTGGTATAGCATTTGGTGTTAATCTATTGTTTTTTATTAGATATTTTGCCTCAAAATGATTTCTGCCAGTAGTAAATGTATATTGTTTATTCTCTGTGGTCATATTCCGCGGCTAAGAATGCTATAGCATTAATCCAGTGTTGAAACCGGGACGATGTCGCTTTTGGAAATTCATGAAGACTGTTCTTAATCTGGTACGTAGACTTCCGCGGTCGTGGTCCATATCATCTGCTACTAGGCTTCCGGGCTGGAACCGTAGATGAACCGTAGATGACACCTTCGTTATTTGGCCGCATGGTCAGGATTCCTTGAACAACTTCCTTCTTTTCCTAAATTCCCAACATGATTCCATAAGTTTCACCATGGAGATTGAATCAAAAGGATCCCTTCCTTTCCTCGACGTCTTGGTGAATCGTCGTCTGGATGGTTCAATAGGACATTCAGTTTACCGCAAACCCATACACACTGACCGGTATCTTAACGCCCTCTGTCATCATCATCCCGCCTAGAAACAGGGCGTTATCAACTCCTTAGTCCAAAGAGCTTTAAACATATCTGACCACCATTCTCTATCCCAGGAATTAAGTCATGTTACCAAAGCTCTTATAAACAATAATTTCTCCAACCATAATATTCAACAAACCATAGATCGACATCTTAATCCCAATGTCTCACAACTCAATACACAGCATACATCATCTTTCCCCCTCTCTAAAGCCCATCTACGCTATATACAAAGTGTTACTGACCGCATCAGTAGGGTACTTCTCAAAAACGACATCAAAATTATCTTCAAACCCCATTCCAAATTATCTGACCCTTTTTCCGTAAAAGACCGTGTTTCTTAAAATCACCTGGTGTGTACAGGATTCCTTGCTCATGCGACAGTGTATATATTGGTGAAACAAAGCGGTCTGGTACTGGTTCTGCACTTGCCGAGCATAGGCTTAAAACCGGGCACCATATCCAATTTAATTCTACCAAGATCCTATCCCGTATTAACCATTATTATGGTCGCAAAATCCGCGAATCTATAGAGATCTCTAAGCACCCCAATAACCTTAACCGTGATGATGGCTGCCCCCTACACAACGCCTGGCAATTCCGCATCTCCAAACAACCCAACCGCAACCGTAACGCTCCATTGACCTATGACCCATTACCCATATATAAACCCGTCCACCATCGACTTACACCAGTTTCAGTGCGACAGACAGTAGCAGTAGTTGAGCCCTGAAGATATCCCATAGGAGTGAGTACGAAACGTCGACAGTTCTACCAGTGACGCGGTTCCAGCCCAGAAGCCCAGAAGCAGATAGTACAGACTATTCTTGATTACAATTTTCAAAATAACATTGTTTACCTGGCATGTTTAATAATTCTAGTGTTACACTCTCTATATATAATAATTTCTTATATCGTTTTTAAGATTAATTTATTTAATTTAAAATACAATTCGATCTTGAATTCCTAAATTATTATACTGTCATTATTTGTCCGGTCCTCGTATATATATTCAGATGCAGAGTCCTTTTGTGTTAGTCACGTACGAATGGTCAAGGCTGCAATAAACACCGAAATCAGGTACGACTGTACTTGAAGTTACCAACTTTTCACTGAATTCGATATCAATTTAGTTATATTGATTTCTAAATGCAATTCGCGATTCAAATACCAATCCCAATTTGGTATTTCTTTTACACAGAATACACGTCTACTATTCTGTGTAGATAATTTGCTTAATGCTTATATTTAAATTAAGATCACAATTTTAATATCTGCTAATTTGCTTCCTGTCCTTGTTGTTTGCTATTGGTTAATTCAAACATGACCAATACCCCCTCAGTTATGGGGTCGGTTCCTTATAAAACCATAGCCGTAAGAGAACAACCCTCTTCGCTTTCTATCATCATCCAGACGACACGCGTCTTTCACGTGTTTGTGCCGCGAACCTTTATTCGCGCTTCTTGTGACTTCGTATTTAATTTCGCGTTCGCGAAAAATACACAGCTTCCTGATCCAGGATAATATACATATACGCAAACACGCAAGTACAAGTATTTTAATCTAACTCTTTGTATATTTTATTAAACAGCTAAATATCGTTAGACTTATATTTTATTACAGCTTTGCTATTACGTTCATTATATTTTATTTGTTGCTCTCGTTCTTGTTAACTATTTCTATTTAACACATTCAAGCTTTAAGAATTGATTTGGCTTGTGAATAAAATTTTAAAGGCATTTCTGTCGTTTTATTCCACTAGTAATCTTTCTTTCACCTTGGCACGCGTCCCGGACTTTTGATGCTCATTGTACACAACTATTAATTATTAACTCCTCACATTACATTCAATTATATTACTTTCTTTTCTTTTATTTGCATTTATTACAGTGCTTTAGCTAGCCGAATACGCGCTCGTAATAAATTGACTAACCAACGCATGCAAATAAATATTGTCTGTTAAATAATATCCCTATTATTATTATTTATTAAAACAAAGGAGGTAATAAATTGTCTCAATCAGTCAATCATCCACATTACATTAACATTGAAGTAACCTTCATTCCTTTCATTCGTTCATTTTCTTTAACATTCAAACACATTTTCATTTTTTCTTTTTAATTAAAAAGGAGGAGGTAATACTAGAAATATTAAAATTTATATATTATTACACTTACATTATTATTATTACATTGAATAAGATAAAAAAAATAGTAATAAAGGTTGTTACCTAAAAACAGGCTCAAGTCCATGTGTTCATCTTTGCCAATATGTATACCATATAACTTAATGTAATTAAAACAAGAGGTTTTTTAAGACCGCTAATTTACCAGCAAAAGCTTCTGTATAATGTGCCATGTTTTAACCCAGTATAGACATTAAACACTATCCCATTACTTGCCATTTAATATTATATCCCCTACGCCCAAGCATTTAATTTTATATTCCTGGGGTAAAGCGGTTAACACCTGCAAAGAGTAGTTAAGAAAACAGTTAAAATTAATTTCGTAAATGTACCTAATTAAGAAATAAAGTTAGTTAAGAGAAAGTGTAACGTGTGTACTTCACTTTCTCAAGAAACAACATATTTTAGCGACGAGAAAACGGCGTAAGATATTATTATCAAATTAAGCATATACATTGATGTTTATTGTGATTATATATAAACATATAATTAAGTTTTTCACGACGGAAAATTTAATGAAAATTATATTATTTTCTGCTATTCCATTGTTAATTAAATACACAGAAATTAATTAAAAATTTCTGCGCTGGAGAAGGACTCGAACCTCTATCTGCCGTTTTCTAGACGACTGCTTTACCAATTAAGCCACCAGGTAGTGTAACTTCCAGCGCAGAAATTTTTAATTAATTTCTGTGTATTTAATTAACGATGGAATAGCAGAAAATAATATAATTTTCATTAAATTTCCCATCGTGAGAAACTTAATTATACGTTTATATATAATTATTGATATCATAATAACATGACTGCGGGTTTTAAATAAATATTACATCTGTTCCATAATGCGATTTATGGCGTGTTAAAGGACTCGAAGTTACACTGCCTGGTGGCTTAATTGGTAAAGCAGTCGTCTAGAAAACGGCAGATAGAGGTTGGAGTCCTTCTTCAGCGCAGAAATTTTTAATTAATTTCTGTGTATTTAATTAACTGTGGAATAACACAAAATAATATAATTTTCATTAAGCATATACATTATTAAGAGATTTGTGCTTGTCAAGAAAACCGTCAACTTTAAAGATATGTAGATGAAATTAATTCTATAATGTTAAACCATTTAAAAACCAAGTCATCAGAAATAACTGAGAGATGTACGTTAAACACTGAATGAATATATTGCACAATTAAAGAAACTTTCAATAAATTATTTTACAGACTTAGAAGCCAATTTAAGAGATCAGCTTGTATATGTTATGTTAGATTCGAATATAAAAGGAAGATTACTTAGTGAAACAGATTTAACATATGTACAATATATGGAATTAGCAACATCTTCAGAAGTGGCAACAAAAGAACTGGAACTCATGAATAGAGAAAGAAAGAAAAGTAATATATATGAAATAAGAATAAAGAAAAAGCAAATATAAAAAACCAAGAAATGTGTTATCCATGTAATTCCTATTGTATTACATGGATAACACATTTTGCATATGTGTTTCTTTAAAAATTCAAAATGTATGAAATGTGGAAAAATAGGTAACATAGCAAAAGCCTATAAGATATCAGATATTCACTGCTCCTATTTTGGACAAGGCCAAAATAAAGAACCTGTTAGAAAAAAAGTTTGTAGCACAGAAGAGGAAGAGGTCAAGAAACCAGCACGAAAGGGAGAGGAAGTACAGATAAAAATTATAATAGGGTAAATTTTCAACTGTTGAAAAATCAAGTGAAAATAAATCAGGTGATGTTCATACTTTTGATTATTTAAATAATATTGGGTTAGATGAGCTTAAAAATAGTAATCGTGATGAATATGTAAATAAAATTGATTGAATGAATAATAGATCCACTTAAAACTAAAGTTAAAGAAGAAAATAATCTATTAAAATTTGAGATAGATACCGGTTCAAATATTTCTACAATAAGTGAGAAATTGTGTGAAGCTAAATTTAAACATCTTGTAAATAATAAATCTGACTATGAAATTAAAAGTTATTCCGGTCAAATTATTCCATGTTTAGGGTTTATATTTGTTATTGTTAAAGGAGAATACCTTAAAATGCTTAAAACTATTTATTTTTAAAAATAGAAGCTTATATCCTCTACTTGGACTTCACTGGATACATGACTTAGGTTTGAATATTAATATTTCAATTATTGGAGTGAAAAGCTTTCATGCTTACATATATGGTAGAGAATTTGATCTATTAATTGATCATAAACCACTAGTACATTTGTTAGGTCCAAAGAAAGGCCTACCAATAATGGCTTCAAAAAGACTACAATGATAGTCAATAATATTAAATATATAGAATCTAGTAAAAATGGAGCAAATGTATGTATTATCAAAAATACCATTAAAAGCTATTAGGTGTGCGACTAAGTTCTCGCTGTTTTTCAAGAGATGGCTCCAGTAGTAAGTGCTGGTCGATTGTGACATAACCAAAACGTCATGAACCAAGCTTAGCCATATGGTAAACAAACCGCTTTGATACATTAGTGATTTTGTTTTTGCGTCATATACTTTTGGTTGTGTGAAAATGTCTGATTTTGTGAAAAATAATCGTAATTTGCGGGAAGTGTTGCTTTTCTTCTTTCATTCGAAGAAATTGGCGGCTGAAGCGCATCGAGAATTCCAAAAAGTTTACGGAGATGCTGCTCTAAATGAAACAACGTGCCGTGATTGGTTCCGTTGCTTCAAAGACGGTGATTTCGATGTTGACGACCGCTCGTGTGAAGGAAGACCAAAAACCTTCGAAGACGCTGAATTGGAGGCATTGCTCGATGAGGATCCGTGCCAAACGCAAAAAGAGCTTGCTTAAGCATTAGGAGTTACCCGCCAATTCCCAGTGATTGCATGCGTTGGGAATGATTCAAAAGCAAGGGACTTGGGTTCCTTGTGATTTGAAGCCAAGAGACGTTGAGCGTCGTTTTTTCGCCTGTGAAAAACTGCTCCAGCGGCAAAAAAGGAAGGGTTTTCTTCATCGCATTGTCACGGGCGATGAAAAATGGATTAATTAAGCAACCCAAAGAGATCAAAATCATTGGGACTGCCCGGTCATGCTTCTACGTCGTCGGTTCGGCCAAATATTCACGCTGCGAAGGTTTTGCTGTGTATTTGGTGGGACCAGGGCGGTGTTATTTATTATGAGCTATTAAAACCGAACGAAATCATCATGGGGGAACGGTATCGAAGTCAATTGATGCGATTGGGCCGAGTACTGCGCGAAAAGCGACCACAATACGAGCAGAGGCACGAAAAAGTGATTCTACAGCATGACAACGCTCGGCCTCGCGTTTCCAAACCCGTTAAAAGCTACTTAGAAACGCTCAAATGGGAGGTCCTACCCCACCCGCCATATTCCCCAGATATTGCGCCGTCCGATTATTACTTGTTCCGTTGGATGGCACATGGTCTGGCTAATCAGCAGTTCCGCTCATATGAAGACATCTCAAAATGGCTTAGTTCGTGGATAGCCTCAAAAGACGAACACTTCTACCGTGACGGTATTCGAGCTTTGCCAGAAAGATGGGAAAAAGTTGTCGCTAGCGATGGGCAATATTTTGAATGTTTCATTTGTAAACATTTTTTCACAATAAAGTTGCATTTACATAAAAAAAAAAGCGAGAACTTAGTTGCGCACCTAATACAATCAATGATAATTCAGAAGAATCATACTTAAATTTCATAGAAGAAAATATTCCACAAATATCTGTTGGAAATATCAAAATTCAAACACATACTTATCCACTACTAAATAAAAATAAAATATATATTAAATGGATGGCCAATTAAGAGTAGTATTAATTTTGAGATTAATCCTTACTTTGTACGCAGAAATGAGTTGTCATTGAAACAAAACCGTAATATGTGAAAAAAAGAATTATAATACCAGAAAAATTTAGAAAATTACTACTTACAGAATTGCATTCAACACATTTGGAAATTGTAAAGTCTAAAATGTTGGCAAGATCATTTTTTGGTGGCCTAATTTAGGCAAAGAATTAGAATATATAATTAAAAATTGTAATACAGGATGTTTCAAAAAGAATATACGTATTTCGAATGCATATATTTATTAAACTTTAAGACATACGAATATGAAACTTTACACACATATTTACGAACCTCTCAAGTTCAGATTAGAGAGGTCGTTGCAGATTTCGATTTCTGTATCTGATAAAGCTACTGAGTTCTGTATTACCATTAAACAACTCATGTTAGACATTTTAAAAGAGAAACCACTTCATGGTCAGCACCCACAAAATATTCTAATTCTAATTTCTAACTCTTTTAAAATTTTTGGACAATAGTTTCTAGTTGTTTTTATATACAGGCTTCAAAAAGAATATTCGTATTTCGAATGCATATATTTATTAAACTTTAAGACATACGAATATGTAACTTCACACACACAGTTACGAACCCCTCAAGTTCAGATTACAGATGTTCAATATGTCCTCCATCAGCGACACGAACAATATCGGTACAGTTTTATTCAGATATTCACGCACTAGGCGACTCCAGTGAGGGGGTGCCCCGTCTTGTTGAAAAATGAAGTTGTCTTCGTGCAGCCTCGGAAACAACCAGTTTTGTAACATAGCGAGATACTGCTGACCGTTAACCGTGTTTCCATCAAAGAAGAATGGGCCGTAAACAGATGATCGGGATATCGCACAAAAACACATTGATTTTAGGCGAATCTCGTAGATGTTCAATGGCTGCTTGTGGGTTCTGTAGACCCCAAATTCGAACATTGTGTTTGTTTACGAGTCTGCTAACATGGATACTGAACACGATGCGTTGTGCGAAAATGTTATCATTGTCAATAGCATCATGAATCTCGTTACAAAATGCCACGCGTTTCCGTTTGTCATCAGGACGCAGAGCTTGTAACAACTCTAACTTGTACGGCTTCATAACCAACCGACGTCTCAAAACATGCCAAATTGTTGTTGTAGGCAGTTATAACTCCCGACCGGCACGACGAATTGATTTTGAAGGATTACATTGGAAAGCAGTTTGAATTCGTGCAACATTTTCTTCAGAAACACGAGGTCGGCCAGGACTCTTTCCTTTACATACACATCCTGTATCTACAAACTGTCGATACCATCTGCGAATGTTCCACCCATTCGGAAGATCCATTTGGTAGCTCAACCTGAAACACCTTTGCACTGTAATCACGGAATTGCACTTCGCAAACTCGAGAACACAAAATGATTTCTACTGCGGAGTAGCCATTTTAAACATATGACGGTTACCAAGAAAACAGAAGACAACTGACATCTAGCGGCTATTAAATAAACTAGACTTTGTAATCGTTTCTCCTATAGCCGAGCCGAGGCGCAGCGATCGATAACTTGGACAAAATAATACTTTGTAATACGTATATTCTTTTTGAAACATGTTGTATATTGAATTTTCGAACAGATCTGAGATTTGAAGAAAAGTATCTTTAGAGACTAATACAAGTTCAGTTATTTGGGAAATTTAATGAACTAGACATTAAGGATTAGTTTTTTTGTAGAAAAACATATATAACAAATAATGTATTCAAAGAGGTAAGATTATTATAGATAACAATATATACAAAATTGTTACGGTTTATTTTTCGCTTAGAACATATTTCTGTATTTCGTATATTTATTAAAACCTGCCGTTTTTGAAAGAAGGACGTCGATAAATGTGATGTCGGAATATATTTGGGATATCGCAATCATTTTAAATTTTAAAATCGTTTTAAATAAAATCTTCATTTATTTCCTCCGTATGAATATATTTTTGCGTGCATTTTACACCGACCTTGACCTCGTGTGTGCGTTTTAGGATTTTGTCATACAAGCAGGTGTTCATGGTACGAATATTAAACACCCCCTTTACGTCTTTCTCATACCCAGACCGATACGGTGCGATATATATCTAGGCCATTCGAACGACAACTCTTTAAGAGGCCGAATGTACTCGCCTCTAGCTCTGAGATAAATGTGTGGTTGATCGATAGAACAAACACATATATTTAACGATTTATTTAAAGAGCCCGTTAACACCTACAGGTATGTGCCTGCACAATTAAGTAAAAATATACGTACAGTCCCTTATTAGTAACTGTTGTTTTAGGGCTTCTAATACCGGTTCCAAGTACCGGCTTCTAATTACCAGCGATATACCGTAGTTGCTACCATCTTTCCCTGCATACTTCCGGCACTACTTGATCGTTCCTTTTTATTTCGTCTGATTTTCGTTGAGCCGCTTCCAACAGATTCCTAAACCTCCCGGAATTGCACCACGACATGGGATACGATAAATAGATTTTTATTTTTCCTTTTGTCTCGCTTCGTACGAATACGACCGAAGAGCGTACACATAAAATTAGGCGTCGCTATTTTAAATTCAATTTATTCGATTAGTGAAGCTAAACTGTTGTATGTGAAATATAATAACTATATATTCTAGTTAGATACAATATTTAATTCAATTCATTCGATTATTGAAGCTAAACTTTTGTATGTGAAATATAATAACTATATATTCTAGTTAGATACAATATTAAATTCAATTTATTCAGTAACGATTATTTACATCTGCCATAATTTTGCTCTTAGCGCCCTTTTAGCACAAAAAACAAAAACTATCTCCGAGCTTGCGAATCACGACCTCCGCGACAGCTAACTGGCGTTCGTTCTGTTGCTGCCCGGAGAAACCAAAGCTCCCCCGAACGGTCGTTCGCGACCTGCAGCATCTTTGCTGTTGAACGACCAGTACGTAGCAAAATATAGTA
The DNA here is from genome assembly GCA_031893035.1 of Dermolepida albohirtum. NCBI lineage: Eukaryota > Metazoa > Arthropoda > Insecta > Coleoptera > Scarabaeidae > Dermolepida > Dermolepida albohirtum. The sequence goes on along the minus strand of JAVIWB010001562.1, from coordinate 111,033 downwards.
GTGTATAATAAGGAAATTATAAATGCAGAAAGTTCAAAGAATTATTATTGTAAAAAGTATTAGGAAAAAGCGGATGTATAGTATGAAAAAGTGGGGTTACTGTAATATCGGAAAATTCGAATATCTACTTTTAAAAATATACATTTTATGGGACTACAAGAATTAAATTATAAGTAGAATTTAATTATTTATAATTAAATTTTTTACTAACCTTTAATGGTATTATTAAAAACTTGATGTCCTTTTGTTTATTCTTAATTGGGATTTATTAAGTTTATAAACAAGAATTTATCTATAATAAAACAAAAGAGATGATACCTTAAAAGTAAATATGTATTAAGGGTAGAATAATAAAAAATACAACGATATTAAAAGTAAATTAAAGGGTTTATTCTACGAGAATAATAAGTTATAAGTAAGTGACATTCAATTTTAAATAAACTATATAAAAATGATTATTATCCGTAATAAATTAAAAACTAAACTGTAGTGTCGGTGATATTGTAAATAAAGACTAAAAATGGTAAAGGATGGAGAATATTACATGCTTTACTTTAAAAGGTACCAAAAATTATTTAAAATAGGTAAATCAATAGATAATTGGCCAAAGTTAGAAAATTATATACAAAATTTTAAAAAGATTTACAATGTTAACAATTAGTTGTTTATTAATGAGTATAATATTAATTTAGAGTTTTGAATACAAAGTAAATTTAAATAATAAGAATTAGGTTCATTGTTAAAGAATATAAGATATTATTTACTTCAATCTACAATATACAGTTTATTTAAAAATTTTAATTTTTAACTTAAAAATGTTCAGTAATAGAAAAATTTATCTAATTATTATTATTATTATTATTAAACATAGAGAGAGAGAGATTCAAAGTATCAAATAAATTTTCTCTTGAATATTAAACATAATATTTTTAAAAGTAAACATCATTAATTGTTAAATAGATAATATTGAAGAGTCAATGTATTATACCAAAGACATCATACAAAGTTTTAAGATAGAATTGAAACATATAAAATCCTTTTTGAATTATTCTATATATGATATTTTTATATTATAGCTAGAAGATACCTTTATTCCTTTTATTTGTATTTCTTGACCCATATCTCATCAATGCGTGCATAATCCCATGATCTTGAGACAGTTTAAAGAAATTAATAAATAAGCTAAAAATAAGAACAAAGTATCCATTCATTTATACATTTTACAAGGTTATAGATAATACAGTCAGATCGAAGCACACTAAATTTAATTGAACAGCACATTCGTTAAAACGATTTAAATACATATATTATACCGTTAAATTTTAAATACACATAAAATCAACACGCATTCAATATTTGAGGAGCAGACTTGCAAAACGCATTTTGTCCATTTTTGTAATTTTTCAGGAAAGCCGAAAAACGGTAGCACAAAAACTGTAAGAACTACAAAAAATTACTTCAAGTAAATTATTTGCATTTAATAGAGAAGAGTCAAACTATAAAAGTTCGTACTGGGAAAATAACAAATAACTGTTAAAATTTAAAAAAATGACAGGACATAATGCAGTTTGCATGTCTTTTGTGGACAAAATGCATTAAGAAAGTCTGTAATATAATATTTTACTGTAAAAAGTACTTAATCCATAAAACAAATTGTCATTTAATGTTAATTTAAACAAAAAACGTTTATACAAAAAAACATTTATTTAAAAATCGATTATTGAATGAAAAATGACGTTTTAAAGGATTGTGCAAACATTTAAAGAAACTTTTAAAAATACAAAAATCAAAGCAATAAAATAAATTTAAAGAAAATTGGGATGTTCTTCATACACACATTCGCAGTCTTGAACTTCTTCTTCGCTATCTTGTTCATCAGGATTCTCTTTACTAAAAACTGGGATCATCCATCTTAAATTGGGATCATCACACCATTTTTCTCCAGAGAGCGCTATAAGTAGTTTCCTTAGGCTGTCTAATTTTTTCTTTTTAATCGTATGTCCGAGAGGTAGTTCTGGAACTTCAATCTGATCAAGGCGTCTACGCCCTTTTAAAAGTGTTTCGAATTTCTTTGAGTAATCATTGTTTCTGTATAATAATTCTGATTTTACTACAATTGACTTTGTAGACTTTCCTCTTTGTATGCGAATTCTTTTGCATGAGCTAATTGCTGGTTGTTTTTTAAGACATTTTGAAGCACTTTTAATATTAATTAATGGCCAATCAGTTCCTAGTTTTCGAACTTCACCTATCTTAGAATACAACTCATAATACTTCTCTGGTGTTTTAATTACACTATAGCGTCTTAAAATTGTTTCTACTTCACCAAAAATTCTATCTGCTGGAAGATATGAATGTCCATGTACTGGGAACGTGAGTTCAACGCTTTTGATTGTAGAAGGGGCAAAATGGTTTACCCAGAAAATTAGTAAGTGCACAATAAAGCTGTTTTTATTTTGCCCCCCACAACCGTCAGCAAAGAGTCGAAAACAAGTTATATCTGGAGAAAAAGTGGTCTTCTTTAAAAAGTCTAGTAGAGCCGAGGATGTTTCTGTGGCTCCTCTTCCAGCTTGATGTTCCATCCAAGAGTAGAAAATAGGATCTTTGCAGTTAATACCAGTTATGCAAAAAAAGTAAAGTGCAAGTTGTTGTGCATAAAAAGCTTCTTGTATGGGTACTTTTGGAAGTACTTGGACCTGCTGAAGGTCAAAGCAAAACGAAATCGAATTAGGTGGATGTTCCTTCATCAGTTTATGGAATTGCGCTGCTCGAAATTTGTGTACTTTTAACTGGGTTGTAAGTTGTTGTTTCTGGTCCACTTTTTCAGAAATACTAATTTGGGTTTCTGTTTTCACACAAAACCCACAAACATCTGTGGCGGGGCTTCCAAAGCCAATGTTAAAATTGTTATTGAAAATTCTGCTAAAGTATTTATAATTTACTTGCAGTTTTTCATCTGCTTGTTGGTTATAACATTCCCAAAGTTTCGTAATGGTATACTCAGAAGACAAATAAATTCGTCTTGATTTATTTCGTCCGTAATGGCTTTCTTTTCCTTTTAATTGGCTTATAAATCTTTTAACAGCACTTAGTTTTTCGGTATATTTTGCTGAACGTTTATCTCCTCCTCTTTTTTCGATAATTCCTGATCCTTGTTTAACCTTCCTGCAGATTATATTACTTCTTCTTTGTGACACACTGTATATACCCCGAAAGAACTTTTGGCATACCTGTTATTTACTGCCATCAATAAATACCTGTAAAAAGAGCAAACATTGTAACTGATTTTTCCAAATTACATACAAGAAAAACTTACAAAATATTTAACAGAATAATCATGAGCTTTGCCGTTTTCCTTACGGCACCGGGTACGCTTTGGATTTTCAACCTGCATTAAATGTGAAAGTATGTTATCTTGAGAAATTTTATTCGTTTCTTTGAAGAACTGCTCACGTATTCGGAGTATATCTGATCTGGATACTTTTTGACATTCCATATAAGTATCTTTATGATTACAAACTACGTTGAAATTATCCAAATTTTTATCTAAATTTGAATATCTACAAAGAAAGAAACCAAGGTACTTACATAGATTCTAACCTAAAAATAATAAACCTACCTTATTTGCTTTTTTCGCTCCTTTGATGTAACACTTTGCTCTCGTTTCCGCGTACCTCGATCACTATCTATATCACCAACAATATGCTCATTGTCCAAACTTTCCATTTTTATATCACAAATTAACTTAAAACACTGCAAAATACATTAGCACGCTTAGATTGCCTCAAATAAACTACCAAACTGCATTAGGTCCAATGTTTACGGACAAAATGCTATTTGAATGTCCATTTCCTTCGGACAAAATTCACTTTGTTTGTCCAAGTGATTTTGTCGCTTTATTTAAACTGGGACAAAACGCACTTTGAACGTCTAAGATATTACAAAAACCTAGATATGCTTGTGAAGAATACAGCGCCACCTCTAACTCAAAACTGAAAATTTTGGACAAAATGCGTTTTGCAAGTCTGCTCCTCATTTAATAGTAAAATACGAGGGAGCGTTTTTATATTCGCGGAATGGGGGGCAAGGGGTGGAAATAAAAAAACCAAATTGTTTTTCTTTTTCAATATATTCACCTGCAAGACGGATACATTTTTCACATCTTTCAATTAATTTATTTATACCCTCATAAAAAAATGATTTCTCTTTATCTGCAAAATACGCCGAAACTGCCTCCTTGACTTCATCATCGGCAGTAAATTTTTTACCCCGCAGCTCTTTTTTCATTTTCGGAAACAGGTAATAATCACTCGGGGCCAGGTCTGGGCTGTAGGGTGGGCGATTCACAATTTCGAAGCCCACCTTATGCAGGACAGCTAACGCAACGCGGCTCTTGTGGACGGGCGCGTTGTCGCGCAAAAGTAGAACACCTTTTGTCAATTTTCCCTGTCTTTTCTCTTTAATGGCTTCTTTTAGTCACTCTAATATTGAAGCGTAATATTCTCCGGTTATCGAAACACCTTTATCTTTATAATCAATCAACAATATTCCTTCCGAGTCCCAAAATACCGTTGCCATGAGTTTCCCAGTTGATTGTGACACTTTAAATTTCTTGGGAGGTGCTGTGCCCTTTTTATGCCACTGCATGGAGTCTTGTTTGAACTCAGGTTCATAATGATGAACCCAAGTTTCGTCTCCAGTAACAATTCCATTCAATACACCATCCTTGTCTTCATTACAGAGGTCCAAAAATGCACGCGAACACTCTACGCGCTGTTGTTTTTGCGGCGGCGTGAGCATTCTCGGCACCCATCTTGCGCTGACCTTAGACATGCCGAGATGATCGTGTAGGATTTTAAAAATTGTTGTATCGGATACTCCAACCATTTCTGCGAGTTGTTTCATCTTTAGTCGAGCATCTTCGAGTACAATTTGTTCAACTTTTTGGATAAGTGCTGGCGTGGTCACCTCAATGCTCCTGCCCGGCCTCGGGTCCTCTTCAAGGGATTCCTTTCCTTGTTTAAATAAACTATGCCACTTGAACACCATGTTTTTTCCTGGACAAGAGTCGCCGTAAACCAATGACATCTCATTCATTATGGTCCCGACTGATTTTCCTTGCCTGGTAAGGAACTTTATAACGGCACGACATTCGATTTTTTCCATATTTCACTTTTCACTCCTGATTATGTTACTTGGTTGACGATAGCTCAAAGACTAACTGTCTAATAACAATGAAACTTCGTATTTATACTAATCATGAGTCGCTGCACAAGCCACGTCCCCAATGCGCCTACTCACCCCTCTACAACCCGCTCATTCCGCGAATATAAAAACGCTCCCTCGTATAACATTTTGACGCATCCAAATAGAGCTCATCAACAATGTGTATATATATATATATATATTCATTAACCATAAGTTCATATGAGTTCTTAATATGTTAAAATACATTAACGCAGAAGTATTAAACGAATCTATTATAAATGTATATACACATATAAGAAGCGAAGTTTTATATATTATTCTTTCACATATAATGTGCTTTTGTAAATAAAAGTAAACTACGAATAAATATCTATTATTTTTAATCTTATTTTGTAAACAATGGTATATATTCTTCCATGTTTTACAACACATAATAGTCAACTCCATATTGATGACACAGTTCTAATTAAGATTTTACCTATAATTACACATTTATAATAACTGCATTTATACATAATAATTGGTAATGTTATCAATAATCTAATATTAATGAAATACCTTCATTTGAAATGACATAACAAAAATATCACGCTTAAGAAAATAGTGTTTCACATACTTTGGACATCCTCAAGGTCAGTGCTATCTCCATCGCTTTTATTTAAATTAATTATAAATTCCTGATGAATATTGATCTCTTCTATTTCAATTGTATGTCTAATGAATTTTTTGATATTTCTCGAATACGATTTAAAGCTACTTGCCTAAATTTGAGAAGATCGCTAGTGCGGCGAACATATTCTTTCAATTGATTCCAAATTAACTCAATCAGATTAAATATACAGTAATATAGCGGCAAACGTAAAACAGTGTGTTCCGCGGCCGTGACAATACTATCGATAACGTATTCCTTTTCAAAAGTCTTTGTTTTAAAGACTAATAATTTACTTTTGTGTAGCTATCTTCATAATAAATATCATTTTTTGTAAAAACTCTCATATATATCTGCTTTCGTATTGTTCGAATTTGAAAGCTTCTTCATCTATCGTGAATGGTATGAAGCATTGTCCATGGCAATGACATTTCCTTTGGATAATATTGGTAAAAAATTTATCCAAAATCACTCTTCAAATAATGGTACTGTCATATTCTCGTGATAATCAAGATTACAATTCTTTGTTTTTGCCCAAAGTGACAATCAGCGTGTAAAATAATAATTCTTTTTTCCTTTGGAGGGGTACGTCTAATAAACATGCCTGTGAATCATCAATCCAACCTTTTTTTATGGTATCGTGGTTGTTATACCAAGTTTCGTCTACCTAGTAAGTAAACCGCTTTTTATCTCGGATTTTCTCATGTCTATTAAATGTTCTTGGCGTAATTTTTGTATCTTCGGTGACGTCATTATAACACGTTGTGTGTCTACTGCCCCAAATCGAAAACCATTTGCTTTAATCTTCGCCATATTGTTGTTCTAGAGTATCTCAGTATAATACCATGCTTCACTATGTTATAAACTGCTGAAGCAGACACTAGATAACTTCTACGGTTTTTCTATAAAGGCATTTTCTGTAACTTCTACATTTTCTTCTTGTACAGTATTAACAGCATTTGCTAAGCTTAAACTACCAGATTAATTTTTTTAGCGCCACTACTTATATTGTCCATCACTGAGTCATAGTTATGGTTATTTATTTCGTATTGCTCACCTTTTTTGTGGTCGTCTGAAGGTCTCCACATTTTCGTATAATAAAAAATATTATTTCTCACCTTACAATTTATATTTTGCTACTAACGAAAATGTATATGGGCTGTATTGCTTAAAGGCAAGAAATGTTAAGCTGTAGTGCAATTTTAATTATGATGTTAAGTAATGATTATTAAATTAAATTTCCAGAATTAATATATGTAAATAAGCAAATCAAGTTCACTTAGACACAATTTATTTAATACCACTCTGACTATTAAAGTAAGAAACAGATTGTTTCTTAGATGTGTTTACCTCACCGCAGCGTATAAAAGTGCTTACTTGACTACGTAGTCAAATTAAAATATTTTGAAACGAGCTATGTGATATCTTAATTTCTTTCTGTATTCAGTATTTTTTATACTTACTTATTTAATCCTGGGAACACATGTACCCTTCGTTGTCGAGTTGTGTTGAAATATATTTTCTTACACTTTTCTTCTGTCGCCTACTAATACTTTTACAGCTTCCCATTTTATTACTCTTTTCATAGATGCTGTCCACATCTCTTCTTTTCACGTTCTTGTTGATCTGTCTCTCATTTCTATCTCCTCGAATATTTGTCTAATTAGTCTATTCTAATCTATTCGCCTTGCATGGTCTAACCACCTTAGTTGACCTTGTTGTATAGTTCTTTCCGAATACCTAGTTTCTAATTTTATTCTTCATAAAAATCTCATATCCATACTTGCTAATTTACTTTTCTTTTTGCTATTATCCAAGATTCACACGTATATATATGTGTTGGTTTTACTACTCTTCTATTTCTGTTTTTATTGCTTTGGTATTTTCTTTTGTCTAAAAAAATTTCTTTTGCTTAAAAAGTTGCTCCTTATGGTACTGTACAGTCTACGAGTTTTCGCTATTCTTTCGCTTATCTCCTCTTCTAGTGTTCCTTTTTCTTTTATTATTATTCCTTAAATATGTACTTATCTACTTGTTCTAATATTTCATTACCTATTTGTGTGCCGTACTTTTTACTTTGTTGTTCGACTACTATTGTTTTAGTTTTTTGCTTGTTCATTTTCATGTTTAATGATTTTAATTTTTTATTTAGAATACTAATATTTTCCTGTAGCTGCTTTTCTGTTTTCCCTGATATTACTAGATCATCTGCATAACATAGTTCTCTTAAACGATCGTATATTAGTTTTCAATATCCGAATAATGGAATCACTGGTGGTTCATCTATCTAGTAGTTTAGTTCTTTTTGTCACATTTTGATCTTGTAGAACATATTTGTAAACTGCGTTTAGTCTAACATTAAAATTGTTGTCTTTAGATGTAATGTTAAACTTAACTCTGTTTAAGACTTGACTGCTTAAGATGATAACTCGTGATTAAATTAAACTCGGTTTAGCGTTATTGCTGAAAATGAGAACATCGTCGAAGCTTTACGCAGTTTAACATTCACATGTACGATATGAAAAAATTACTAAAAATTATTATCTAAGTAATATGATTTGTATACCAATAAACAATCCGTACTTCGCGCGCAATTATAAATAGTTCTAACACGTGTCGCAGAACATCGTTGTCGTTGACACTGTTACTATTAAAGTTTAGAGTTTGTGACATTTTAATTTATGTACCTTTTCTTTGATCCAAAATTTGAGATTAAATATTACTAAAATAATTTTTCTTTAACAATACTAAGAAGTAAATACATAAACTTGAATACTTTTTCGAGACTCTTTTCAAAGTGAATTAGGATATGTTTGTTTTATTTTGTTTTGCGGTAAGAATTATTTTTGAAAGTAGTGTAGAATTTTACATTAAATTTTGATTAGTATTAAGAAAAGAATGGCAACAACACCAGGAGCTGAAGGTCCTCCAGAAGAAGTACTTAAACCTATAGGTTGTGCACATTATAAAAGAAAATCTAAGTTTGTGGTATGTGATTTATCATTTTTTTAAATAATAATTAAATAATAGTAGTATTAATCATATTCATAAATTATAGCATTAGATTTTATTTTTAGAAAATCTTTGTTTTGAATTAAAAGAAATTAACCTCTAAAACTTTTTGCAACATCATGTTCTTCTATATATTTTTAAATTTCTAGACACCTTGCTGTAATAAAGTTTATACTTGTCGATTTTGCCATGATGAAAAAGAAGATCATACTGTGAATCGTAAAGAAGTTACTGAACTGATATGTACATTATGTGAAACCCGGCAGCCTGTTCAAGCTGAATGCCAGAATTGTAGTATACGTTTTGGAAAGGTATGGACTAATTTGAATATTTCATTTATATTAAACTCTTTCATGTACATAAGATATAGTTTGTTTTTACTTCAGTATATTATTATTAAAAATCTTTTGCAATGTAATTAAGCAATTTAATTTTGTATATGTTATAGCATTGTTGATTTGGTCATTTAATATTTGAATTTATATTTAGTTAACTTGTATTGAGAAAGGTATGAAATTACAATATTTTGCAAGTACTAAGTGATCAATGCTTTAATAATAGTATATTTTTCTAATTTGGCTTTTCTGGCAAATTTTCATCACTATTCATCACTATATATCAGTATTTGTTGTCATCTAAATAATGTTTTCATTATGACTGGTAATATTTTATATATTATATATTTTATTATAATTACTGAAGGGAACATCACAAAGTATGAAATTCTGTTTTTGATTAAACTTGGTAGCATGTAGAGCAATCTAAAATATTTGACATGTATTATTTATAGTGAAGTTTTATGCTAAAGAGGTAAAATCACATTTCAGTTGGTAGAAGGATTTACTGAAATTTTTGTAGTTTGTTACTTTCTAGAGTTCAATCATTTAAGTACTACAAACTTAGGGCTATTTGAAAGCAGTTTCTAGGCAAAATATTAAAAAAGCTTTATTAAACAAGCAATGCATCAAGATGTTGAATCAGAGGTTGTACTTCTTTAATTCAGAATGATGTTCAAGTGCAGTGCACTAAGATTAATAATCTAAAATAATTAGCAAATATATCATGTGGTACAAAGCAAATTTTAAAAAATTCGACTTCTGTAACAGCTATAAATAGTTGGGTAAAATATTAGAATCATTATTAAAATTTTAAATATAAAATTCTGGGAAGAAAGCTTTTTAAACTTATGGTACTATTAAGAAATGGTTATGTAGATCATAATTTACAATTATGCATATTTATAAGTACGTTATGTTGAGTACCTATTGAATGGAGCATCATTTATCCAAAACCTTTTTTGGCTCCGTATTCCAAGCATCTTTGTATTTATTTTACATTTTTTCCATCACAATGTAATAACCACTTTCAGTGTTTTGGTAAAATTCCTAACAGTGTGTGAGAAATTTTTTAGTGACTTTTCATGTTTCAATTGAACTTTTGAACTGGGGCACGAACGAGATAATACAGTAGTAAATAAGATTTTACTGTTAAAAAATGCAACATTTTCTGCATTATTAGAAAGACTGTGTTTTCAAAGAGAAATTTCGAGAATGGTGGGTGTTTCTACTCAAACTGTGCACCATGTTGTAAATTTAATTAAAGAGAATACTCCCACTATCAGTAGTGGAAGATCATTCGTCGGTAAAATAAAAATTACTATGTCTAGAGGTGAAAGGAAAATCGTTAAAATTAGCACTGGCTAATCGTTGACTTTCAAACAAATTATATATATAATATTACTTATTATATTTTTATTATATATATATATATATATATATATATATATATATATATATATATATTGTCGTCTTTACGAAGCGGAATTAAATCGCAGGAGTCTGTTACAAATAAAAAACAAAATTGTTATCAAGAATGAATGAGGTGCTGCAAATGAACCAACACAACGATTATTCACTTGTCTGAAAATGCTAGGATTTAAAAAAATTGGTTCACTACGCTTGAGTAAATTTTCCATTTTTTAAATCCATTTTTTAAATCGAATATAGGAAAAATGTAAATGTAAATGCGAAATGAGTGGTCGATTTGTTATGTCAATAAAAAAGTTTTTGCCCCATGATCAATATTTCATTATTCTTTTATATACATGCACTACCGTCCATAAGTTTAATCGCACTACAGATAATTTTAGTTGTGCAATGATATTAAAGAGACTGTTTATTTTCATGGCAAATTTTTTTATAAAATACTAAACTAACATACAATTCAAGCAATTGACATTATTAATCTAAGTAATATTATAATAAGTTAGCTTAAATTTTACTTTCGTCAAAGTAACCACCCCTAACTGCGATCACAGGCTTCACAAACACGTGATATTCCTCATCGATAGAGTTGCATGCATTCCGCAACTTACCTCAAAGATCTGTCTTGCTAGTAGGAGGTACTTTACGCACTTCGCGATCCAAACAGTCCCATAACAGTTCTATCGGATTGCAGTCCGGACTTTGGGGTGGCCATGTCATTAATGTAAGGTTCCTCTTTCAGTTTGATCGGCGAAAAACCTTTTTACAATTTTTGCTGTGCGTATGGGGTCGTTATCGTGCTGACAAACGAACCCCGGACCCATTAGCTCCATCGCTCACGGAAGAGCATGCTCTTGCAATATACCCAAATAGACTTCTTTTGTCATTCTTTCTGTGATTTGCACCAATTTTTCGAAGTGCCCACCTTCAAAGCAATCCCAAACCATCACATTTCCACCACCATGTTTCACTGTCTTAACCACACATTCATCTAACATTCTCTCCCCGACACGACGACGAACAAAAGTACAGCGTTTATTTCCAAAAATTTCAAATTTGGATTCATCTGTCCATAAGACTTGTTTCCATTCTTCGACAGTCCAGTACCAGTGTTCTCGCCCAGGCCAATCTTTTTTGTTTATGTTGTGCAGACAGACGTGTTTTTTTTTACTATTACTCGACCTCCAGTCCAGCTTCAACTAAACGGCGATTGGTTGTTGTTACGCTAACCGTGGCTTCGTGGTGTACGTTATGTTGTGCTGCTATTTCCGGGGCTGTAAGACGACGATTACGCAAGGACATTAATTTCAGATATTCATCTTCTCTTTTAGTTGTTATCCTCGGCCGTCCACTGCGTTTTCGGTCCCCGAGTTGGCCAATTTCTGCCATTCTCTTTATAGTTTGACGAACACAGTACTCGAAAACTAAAAGTTTCCGATCCTTTCTAATAGAGCGATTGCTCTATTAGAAAGCTTTGTTTCGCGCAAAGCAATAATTCTTGCCCTTTGTTCAAGAGTTAGTTGCTTTCTCCTTGCCATATTTTAAACACAATTAAAAAAAATACGCTCACTCGATAGCACTTGCTGACACTTAATTAACAACGTGAATACTTAGTATTCACTGTGTAATAGACATAAAATATGCGTTCGTTTGTTTATACAAAATACTTCGGTTAAATAACGTGCAAATATGTAAAATGATTTTAGTTTGGATACGATTTCTATATATTAACTTAAATATTTTATTTCCTTCTGCAATTAAAATTATCTGTAGTGGGATTAAACTTATGGACGGTAGTGTATGTATATTCAATATAAACACATCTTACAAGTTTAGCTTTATTCGACCAACTTAACAACAATTTTTAGTTAATTTATTAAATCATCAAACATAAAGTTGCAAGCAACTAAGTACATGACAACATATGTACATAATTACGAGCTAACACTAAACACGATGAGAGCGAATACGACATAAAATAAAAAAATTAATAAGTGAAGATATAGAACGAATTTTATGTTATTTTCAAAATTAAAATATGTACATAATAGTTACAGTTCGCTTGATAAGGTAAATTACTCAAGAGAAAAAGTTAACGTCGAAGAATATTACTGTAGATCGTACTTAACTAATTAGTATTTCACTCGAAATTGATTATATTTTCATGTATATTGGCGTGTGCCATTTCCAAGAATAGTTTTTTTTCTATAATTTGTTTCTTGCTCTTAGATTGTTATGTTTGCATATTGAAAAGTATGTACTAAATTTTGATAATATATCACTAAAGCACATGATTATTTTATTAGTCTGGAGGTCACTCGTGTGTTGAACAATACACGTTACACGTTTTTAAAATCTGCAAAGTCTGACCAATATTGCAGTTTTCACAACTTCTGTCAGGAATCTTGTAAACAACCGTCAAACCCCCTATGTATTTCTTTAAATATAGCATTAGTGTCTATATGATCCTAAATGGAATCATTAAAAAAGCTAGAACAGTAAATTAATTTATTTAATATATGTTTTAGGTAACCATTATTGAAAACTAATAAAAAATTAATATTTTTTAAAAATTATTCTGCAAAAAACCACTAATATATGTAACTCTACTTTTTAAGGCAATGACTGTGTTAAATTTATGATGATTAGAAAGGTAATTAGAGTGGTAGTTAACATATCTACCTGAAGATGTCTGAATTCAACCTGTTTTCCAATAATGGTTGTATCTAAAAATATTGTCAGTTTCGGCTCTATGGTAACTTGTATTTTTTTTTATAACTGTTCAATTTATGTAAAACGATATCAATCATCATATGGAACAGTTATAATAATGTCGGCAACATATTTAAATATAAATGTCATTTAAAAAGGCAACTTAGAAATAAAACAGAAATTATCTTTGGACAAATCAGTATGTGATGTTATAGTACATCAACGAAACTTCAAAACCTTAAAAACTAAAATAAGAGTTTGAACATAAGGAAATCAATTTACAAAAATTATTATTGGATAAATGTGTGATCTCACAGTCCAAAACACTATAAACTACTTGTAATGCTACGCTAGTAAACATGGAGATAACGTCTAAGGAAATTAAAATAGATCCACTGGGCAATGTTACACCCTTCATCTGATTAACAAAAGAAAAAAGTATGGCTGGTATTGTACAAACAAAATTCTATTAGACAAGGTAGTGGATAAAATTTTGGACAGGAATTTTGAAAGACTGTACGTAACAGTATTACGAACGCTGTGAGGTATGTAAGATATTAAAAATAAGAAAATAAAAATGAAGATGGTCCATGTTGAAATGAGTCAAATTATTACAATTACGCTATGTATTATTAAAAATACAATAATGATGACGGACGGGCAAAATCATACGTTGATTAAAGTACGGGTTAGTTTAGCGGTACGATAATAATAAAGACAGTAGGACTAATTTATGATGAGCACCAAAAGTCCAGGACGTGTGGGAAGTTGAAAGAAAAATTATTAGCAGAAATAAAACAAGGTTGTTATTAAAATTTTATTTACTAATTTAAATAAAAAGAAATTGTTAAGCTATCTGCTTCTGGGCTTCGGGCTGGAAACTGTTTCAGTGCAGTAGTTGAGCCCTGAAGATGTCCCATACATATGGGTGCGAAACGTCGACAGATATACAAGTGACGCGGTTTCAGCCCGGAAGCCTAGAAGCAGATAGCATGGACCATGACCGCGGAAGTCTACGTACCAGAAATTGTTAAGCTTTAAATATATATATATATATATATATATATATATATATATATATAAATGTAACAAAGCTGTAGAATAGAATATACATGGATTAGTAAAATAAAGTAGTGTGTGTATGCTTCTGGACAGGGTGTTCCGCGAAATACGTTGAACACGTGAGGACTCGCAAACCTGCACGTGTTACAGAGCTGAGAGATATGATAGAAGAGAGCGTGATTTCTAAAACAAGAGACTTTTAAAGAAATTTTGAGCGAGGGATGAAGAGTGAGTGCCGTCGTCACTGAAATTAGCCAATCAGGATGCAGGAAGTAGGCCAAAAAAATTAGAAATAATTAAGAGGTGGTTGTGATGATATGAAAAACAACATTAAAAGCTTGGTTGCGTAAAGCGCTTTAAAATGATACGTCACACGACTTACCTTAAATGCAATAGTTATACAATAGAAGTAAATGAATTAATAAGGTGAATATTGATTATAATTATCTGGCGCGTAGATTTTCGGCTTGTAATACAAATGTATTGTGATAAAAGGGATTAAAAGTTTGAAACAAGATCGTAATTAAAAATCCCATAAGATTAGAATTGAGTTAAATATAATATTGAGAGATTATTCTAGAAAATAGCATACGATTTTTGCAAATCTGGCTGCCACTCTTGTGTTGAGCAATGCATGCTTTTAAAGCTTGTGAAATCTGACCAATATAGCAACCTTCACAATTTTTCAAGGGTTCTTATAAACCACATCGCTACTCATTTGAAGAGATGATTTTTCTTTTGTTCTTGAGAAAATGTAATATTTGTATGGTTTAAAATATGATATAGTGTTTCTTCCACTAAGGTTCTGAATGCATGTCTGACTGAAGGATGTTTTCCAGATGAATTGAAAATATTAAAAGTGGTTCCTGTTTTTAAGAAAAAAAGATATTAATGATCCACATAATGATAGAAACATTTCCATACTGTCATCAATTTCAGAGGTTTTTGAATATTTCATTGCGAACAGACGCAAGAAGTCAACCATAACGGCCACTATGGAAATGCTTGAAGGAATATGTAATGTTCTAGACAGAAAAGAAAAAAATCAGATGACGTGTCACGATCTGGGCAAAGCATTTGACACTGTTGGTCGTTCTGTCCTTCTGAGTAAGTTGGTTTATAATGGAATACATGGCGTGGCCACACATTAATGCGTTTGTGTCTAGAAAATAGAGGACAAAATGTAATATTTAAAAACAATGTTTCTGAAACTCGTGTCACTCGAGTTGTGCCTCAAGGATCGATACTGGGAATACTCTTGTTTGTGATATATACAAATGACCTTCCTGGTAGCACAATGCCGGAATGAACAAGTATGTATGCTGATGCTACAACTTTTTTGTTTGTTGGTTAAACGGAAGAGGATGTGAAGGTGAAGCAAACAAATACAATATCAACCGTGAAAGTCGTTTAGTGTTAATAACCTTAAAGTAAATGTTTAAAAAGATATTACTTTTACAATGAAGGTTTTTGATGGGCGCAAGTTATTAAATGTATTGGGACTCTATTTAGATAATCAAATGAATTGATCTGAATATATAGTACAAATATTAATAAAGTTTCGGCTGAAATATATAATATGAGGAGGATAAAACACCTTGTTACTTCTCAGGCGAATTGTTTCACATACTTCGTTAATTTTCATGAAGTATCTACCATAATATTCTGGGGAATGTCTTCGGAACCCCATAGAATTTTTATTTCATAAAAGATACCGATACGAATTTTAGGTGTAAAAGTAATAGACTCCTGTAAAGAATTTTTTAATCAAAAGATACTAACCATGCATGTGTATACTTACCATTGTATAATATGTACATTCATAAAAACCGAGAGAAGTATATTGAAAGCGGAATAGTCCATTAATTAAAAACCATTAACAGAGGCGCATAAAAACCACCAAAACGTAGACTAAGAGTAACGCAAAATAGAGCTGATTATTGGGGCGTTTTGTTATTTAATAAATTACACATCAACATGAAGAACATAAGTCCTAATGAATTCCAGAAAGCGATGAAGAAAATGCTATAGAGACAAATATTATTATTTAAATGACAATAGTATAATATTTATTATTATTAACTTAATTATGTAAATGTAAATATTATCTAAACTATTAACTATGTAAGGTATTTTTATAAATATAAATGTCTGCAAGATCCTCAACGAGATTTGGAATCTATATTTAAAAGTGCTTTATTATTAGAAATTCCAGTTAATTTTATGAATGCATTTTTATTTAACTCTTTATCCTTTACACTTACAATTATCTTAAGAAATTAAATATGAAACTTAATTGCTTTTAAAATGAAAATCTTACTTGGAACTGTTATATATATGAGTGTATGATTGATAATGTTACAGGAAACGATAAAAATATCTTAAGAGCTAGAATAACTAACAACGTTACTGATTTTCTGGATGATTGTTCAATTAGAATTTCCCCAATATTAAGACAATATTTAATAAAGGCCACAGTTCCACCGCACTAACTTTCTCGCCTCGCTATATCAATTTGGACTATTTTTTTTCCAAATATTTACTTCCCATTATATATTGTATTAATTATGAAAACCAGTTTATCAAATTAACGAATGGTGCAAAGAAAATAAGCAAGTTGTTAATCAAGCAGTAATAAAGAGTAGTTTGCCAACTATCGTCGTTGCCCAATAAGGTGTTTGTGATTTTTTGATATTCAATTGACAACATTTGCATTTGACAGTTCAAACGCACATTTTTCGAAGTTTGATTTAAAATTTTAATTGACCACGCTTGAAAAACTAAATTGCACTACAGTGAAACAGTGCATTTATAATATATATGTAAATCGTTGTCATAGCAGCAAATTGGAAAAACAGTTTAATTTTTAGTTCTAACTCCCTATACACTATCCTTACTCAATTTCTTTTAGAAAAATAAATAGCAGCCTATCGTAATATTACTTACGATTTATCAATTTATGAAAATTAAACAAAATGGTTAGAGCCGGTTTTTGAGAAAATCGTATTTTTCCGTTTTATCCCACCATGTATTTTCGATTTTTTTACACAAAAAGGAATCACGGAGTCTGGTACGTAGACTTCCGCGGTCGTGGTCCATGTTATCTGCTTTTGGGCTTCCGGGCTGGAACCGCGTCACTGGTATAACTACCGACGTTTCGTACCCAGTTTCAGTGCGACAGACAGTAGCAGTAGTTGAGCCCTGAAGATGTCCCTTACGAGTGGATACGAAACGTCGGTAGTTATATCAGTGACGCGGTTCCAGCCCGGAAGCCCAGAAGCAAATACTATGAATCACGGAATATTATAACCTTATCTATGGACTATTTATTTATAAAATGTAAACAAAATCGTTAGAGCTATTTTTGGAAAAATCTCATTTTTCAATTTTAGTCCACGAGTGAACTATCCTTTTTCGTTTTTTTTTCTAATGAACGACTAGCAATATAATATTAAGGTGTAACATTATCCTGCTATTTTATTTTCCTTAGACGTTTTCTCCTTGTTCACTAATATAACATTACAAGCAGTTTTTGTGTTTTGGAGTTTCATTGATGTATTGTGAGATCACACACTGATTTGTCCAAAGGTAATTTCTGGAAATTGATTTTCATTGTGTGCAAATTCTTATTTTACTTTCAATAAGAAATTTGTTTGAGATTTTTCGGACCCCAATGTGTTCTCCCATCGGCCCCGTACTTGCATTAATAGTTATGGATTATCTTGTTGGCTGGTTCATTTCTAGGCTGCCCTTTTCACTGACATTTTTGTTGGTCATGTGATTTATGACAAATGGTCACGCGAATTAATGTTAACAAATTGATACAGGATCATTTAAAAAGATTATTTGATGTTTGGCAAACATGGTTACCCAAACCATATTTTAAATAAATTAATTTCCAGTTCCCACTTTTTTGATGGTCCAGTTGAAGATCTTATATACACCACTATATTAAAAAATATTTTACATACGAGGTTTAATAGAAAACATTATATCATATTTCAAACCATTCGCAAATAAGTATAAGATAACTAAATGTAATGTGTTGGGTAATCGCAGTATTTTCTTAAGAACAAAAGAAAAAACGCTTCAAATAAATAGCAATGTGGCATGTGACGTCAACAAAATAAAGCATATTAAACAAAATAATAACACAATAAACAAAAGCTTACATCAAAGAGGGATTTGCAACCTTCCTTACTTCAAATCAACCTTTTGCCGCGGTCAAAGGCCCTAACTCAACTAGATGTTCGTTGGGGTGGGTGAAAGTAATTAAGGGTGCCTAATACCGAAGACGTCGGTGGTTTGCAAAATGAGTAATACTAACTTGCAGGTAGCAAGGGGGTGTACAAACGTTGACAACGACAGAAACATAAAATAGATCAAATCAGTCACAAATGGCCTTATTATAATAAAATTCATAAATTAAAGCTACGGTGGAGAAAATATGATAGCTGAGAAATAAAGGAGAAACATAACAATAACATTCTTTTCAGAGTGCGCTTCACTTAGCAGTTTACAAGCCCAGAACTAATTATAGAATTATTATATTATTAAAAACCAAATATATATAAACATAAATATTGAAAAATTAAGCTTTAAAGTGAAAATAAAAGCACAATGACTAAATTTACTAAGATAATAAAAGAAACTTAGCATTTAGTAAATAAATATAAACGAACTACAATTGTTTACATTTAACTTGCACGATAGTGCGTAGGGATAATATGTAATTTTAATTCTATACGATCTTGTTTTACCTTAGATTGTTCCGATTTCTGCCGTAAATGGTAAGGTGTGGTGAGGTTTTTTTCTTCTTCCAGCGGCAAGAACGCCATCCCGGAAAACAGAACAAGCCACAGACCAGGGGAAAAATGAAAAAAGCACCTTTAGGCGTTAAACCTGGTTACATGGAAAAAGAAAGCGCCGAGTGCTCGAAGGTGAAAAAGGTAAATCTTATGATCCTCGCGAACGAGGAAGAATACGTTTCTTAATTGAAATAGCAATGAATTGCTCAAAATATTGCAAATAGTTTAATAATACAATCACACAAGAAACCCCTCCATGATTCTGCTATTTCAAATTTATACCTTCCCACTGCATAAGTCAGGAGACTGTAAATGTAAGACAACTTTTACACGAGAAGTTATCAGTAAGAGAAGCGCCAAGCGCGGCGAAATTACAAAATGAAGTAATGTCAAAAACAAATTGACGAAGAATTTTTAAAAGAAAATATTGGATAAGCTACAGAAGGATAATAAGTTCATAATATTCACAGTGAGCGTCTTGGCTTTCAGCGGTACGGATCGTGTGCGTAATTAATTGTTTCGTGCGGGTATTTATTACCGTAGTTCTCCAGGTGCAACACTGCTTAATTTATCTGCTGATGATGACAACTTAGTTGTCGAAATACGTATACAGAATTACGAAAATTAATGGGGAAAGGGGTTATATATCAACCTTAGTGATTAAATATTTGGTGTATGTTTAGATAAAAAAATTTGTATTCAAGTCTTTCGCATGCATATATCGTGTTTTTCGATAAGATCATAACAATTTTGTATTTAAATAAAACACAGAAATATTGAAATTATTGGGCTGAAATTTATTACAGATGCAGTACACATGTTACATTTAACTATGGAATTCGTTCTCGTTCATATGACCACCCCGTGTATGTTTGCAGCGATCGATTCTTTGGAGCCGGAACGTCGGCCGGAGCGTTGGCGATTTTGCATTCGATATTGTTCATGAGCTCCTCTAATGTTGTTGGCTTGTTGGCATAAACCAACGACTTAACGTAACCCCGTAAAAAGAAATCCAACGGCGTTAAGTTGCATGATCGAGGTGGCCACTCGACCGGACCATTTCTCGAGAATGCACGGTGACCGAAAGTTTTGAAATAAGCATTAAAGTTGCGACCATCGACTCAGAATTGTGGTATAAATTTTTAATAAACAAACGTTGCTCGTTCGTGAACTTACTTCGCCATGTTCGCAATGTTAACCTCGACTGACGTTTTGATGTTGGCAGATCATGAAAAGCGTCGAAGGGTGCATTCGTATGAAAAAACAAAGTTGCTATGTTCCTGTTGAAAAACCTGATATAAATATTAATTAATAATATTTCATTTTCTTGTTCTATCTGTACATAACAGATTAAGTTAGTAATATGTAGGCCATAGATGAAACAAGCCTTATCAGGATAGAATGGAATCTCCCAAATATTGAACGAAACGTTTACGAGCCCACCATATACAGAATTAATTATCACTATCCTCGCCATAATTGCTGATAGCTCGGTGGTAAGTTACTGACTTATCACGCCGGGGTGTTGGAATCGAGTCCGACGGTCTGCTGTCCGGAAAAGTTTTCTATAATTTCTCTTTCCCGTTTAAGCGAATACAGAATCGCATCACAAGCGTGGGCGTAATAATTAAACAATACGCATGGTCTGGCAATACCCCCTACAATTGGCATTAAGTAGTTGGGCGTTGTAAAGGCATGGATTATTACTGTTATGGTTTAGATTTCACTCACTTTCTCAGCCTAACGCCGCGAAACTTTTCACTCAACCCACATATCTATGAGTTTGAGCTCAGATTGTACGTGGTTAATATTGAGGTGTTGTTATATATTTCTTTTATTACTGATCGATATCGTTAGGGCCGTAGTAGTGATAGAAAATGATCGCACATACAATGAGATTGCTGTTATATGTTGGAGAAAGACAGGATGAAAGAGACAAGACGAGGTCAAGGCAGAAAACACAAAAAAACATCAGTAGATCTATTTAAACATTGCAAACCTTTCGAACCATATCAAACAGTGATTCAATTCACAAACGTATTGGAAGTTCATGGAATCAGAATAAGTTAACAGCGTATTAATGAAATCCCCTAAACTCCGGAGGTGTTATCGAGTGGTGAGATTAAACTTTGCCCGAGTATACCAAAATTGGAATTTTAATCAGTGGGGTCAAATTTTGTCCCGGGATGCGATCCATTTCTGGCAAACTCTTTGTCGGTAAGAAAAACTGTATCGGCATCAAGGAGAATGCAATGTAGAATTTAATTTTACTTTTGTTTCTTTTGATGGGGATTCAATTATGGTGTGGGGCGGCGTATATTTAGGGGCACGCACATAGTTGATGGTGATTGATGAACGTGCTTTAAATGCAGATAGGTATAAGTATTAGTAATATTATGCATGACCATGAATAACCTTTCCCACTATTTATCAGGGAAAATTTTATCTTGGTCAGTTGCTCTGCAATTGTCTTTTTAAATCATGCTGATATAATGACAATGAATTAGCCAGCATGTTCTTCGGATCTAAATCTGATTAAACATATTTGGGATATGCTAGATAAATGAGTTAGGACATAAATTCATGTTGTCCAAAACACAGAATAACTGATAATTGCTTTAATTGAAGAATGGGAGAGTTTACTTCAAGAAATGATCGATGGATTTATAAGAAGTAAGGTATAACTGCAGTTATAAGGGCTCGTGAAGGGAAACACACGTTACTAAAAGTTAATTGTGTAATTTTGATTATTCATTAAGTGTTTAAAACAAATATATAAAAGTATACAAATTATTCTGGAACACTAACACCTTCTTGCTTAACATTTTTAACACAACGAAAAATGGCACTAAATACTACAAATAAACTTTAGTTACTTACTTTAATTTCGTATTAAGAAATTCTGTTGAAATTGTTAAAACAGTTATTTAAAAAAAGTATTATGAAAAAAAGCGAATTTATGTATGTTCCTTTAAAGTTGCCAGTGTGTGTACATCGAAATTGTAGTGAAATATAATTAATTTTCAAAAATTTTTTTGTAAATATTAGGTTCGATGTAATCAAAATTTTGTTTGCATAGAAACTAATATTTATGCAAATGTACTCGAAAATAAAATAATGTTTGTCTAGAAAACATAGTAATTGTAGGTAATTTAGATGGAGCCTGTGGTTAATTCACTTGATCACTGAAGGTTGATATATAACCCCTTGCCACATTAATTTTCGTATTCTGTATACGTATTTCATTCTGGTTCTCAACGGTACGGATCGCGTACGGAGTTTGTTTTCGTACGGGTATTTTTCGCCGTAGTTTTCCAGGTTCGACACTTTTAATTATCTGCTGATGATGACAACTTAGTTGTCGAAATACGTATACAGAATACGAAAATTAATGTGGCAAGAGGTTATATATCAACCTTCAGTGATCAACAGTAATTATAGACTATATTTAGGTATTTAAATTATTACACCATTTTAAAAATATATAGGAAATATAAACTTATTTAATATTTCCTATATATTTTTAAAATAGTGTACACTTGCAAATATAATTATGATATATTTTGTTTATATCTTTGATCCCCACCGTTATTAGTATTTACTCCTATATATATATATATATATATATATATATATATATATACATATATACATATATACACACACTTCCGCTCATGAAAGTATGGACACTTTATTACATTTTATATAACGATCATAAAAATTATATTTATGCCAATAAATAGCGATAGCATTATTATTAAGAAGGTTTATAATTCAAATAAGTATTGTATTTGAATATATTCTCCAAATAATATGATAGAAACAATTTTATCTAACAATAGCTATACTTATCTGATATTGCATTGTACGATAACTCCAACTATATATAATCAGGATTAGTGGTACGGTCATTAAGAAGGGACAAAAGTCTAGAAATTTGAGGGGTATTCCGTTCGCGGTATTGGCGAAAAATTAAAAGTGAAAAAATTGCCAGTGAATCTCACAAGGTTTCAAGAAATTGGCAGTCTGGAAGGCCGTAATCGGCCGGGACCATTGAGAGGTACTTCCAAAGCTGACGACGAAAGAATTAAATTAATTAGCAAAAGAAATAGAAAATTAACGGCACCTGAAATAACAGCCGAATTTTGTAATCTCCGCGAACGGTGGTTTATTCGATGAAAAGAAAATATAATTAATATAATATTCACATAAGTATATTAGGAATAAGTTTAATGAATTGTAATTTTAATTTTTATTATTTAAAGAATCAATAAGTATTAATTTTTGTTAAATTTCGTTGATATGTTTTATTTTTTTTTTGTTGTTGCTGTCCATACTTCTGTGAGCGGTAGTGTATATATATATATATATATATATATATATATATATATATATATATGTATATATATATATATATATATATATATATATATGTATATATATATATATATAATTTGGTTACTAAAATGGGGATGTTGAAATTAACTAAAATTTTTTAAAATGAGTATTTGTAAATAAAGACATACATGTATATTGAATATTTATTTTCATATAAAAAGGCAGATAGCATATAAAAGCAAATGTAGCAAGTAACCATAAAGGTCATGCGTCTATAAAAAAATAAATAAACAGGAGTACTGAGATTATGATAAACATATTCCCTCATCCCTAGACATCTTCATTTCTCTGGTCTTATAACATTTACTTCATAAAGAGAACAACAATTTGAATATTAATGTAATAATACTCTATGATTGAAATTCGCTGTAGATATTCTGGCCTTAAAACTAGTACTTGGTACCGTATGCTCTTCCTTTCTAACTCCAGAAACATTCCGAATGTGTATTACAATATCATCTCAGGTTTCTACTTGTGTAATATATATCTATATATAAAGTAGCAACCTGTGAAGATATTGTAATATACATTGACAAAGTTTCTGGGGTTGAAAAGGAAGAGGATCCGATACCAAGTACATGCATACAAACATACATGCATACATATAAATAAATGTATATTTATTTATTTAAGACCAACAAAAATCAAAATAGTCAAAACAAAGAAAGAACTACCATTCGACTTACAACTATGCGAAAATAATCAATATGTGTAATACTAAACATATATAAACTACAAAAGCATATATATATGTATTCATATAAACAAAATACTGTTAAATTAAATAAATCCAGAAAGCACAACTGAGGCATAATCAACCTTAGCTCAATTAAATATTAGCATATTATAAATTGATTTAATTTGAATATGCTCTAAATGTAATGTCACTTGGCAAAGAGATTAAGTCCTTAGATATTTCATTTATTGAAATATTGTAACTATAAATTGTGCGACGGAAAAGCAGTGCTAATAAATATTCATGGTACATGTAAATATTCATGGTACACAACGAAGGAAGAGGAAGGCAGGCTTATCACATTATTAAGTCATTTGAATCCAAATTTGAGTAAAGATATATTATGCAGTGTAAACGATGATTGAAAATTCAGAAGTTGCGAGCGTTCAAAGTATGTATAAGGATATTTATCATTACTTAACTAAAACAAAGATAATAGACGAATTTTTGTTGAATTTTATCTATTCTATTAGCACGAATTTGGTGTATGGCTAATAACGTTTGTAAAATATCACGTTTGACGTTGCTCAAATCCGTACAACCAATTGGCTTTGTAATTTAGGTCGTTAGTACGTGAGGAAAAGGTCAAAGCTTAATCAAAGAGGACATCCAAATCTCTGATCAGATGTACCCTCTCTAGTAAATAATCTTCGAATATAGATTATCTATCTATCCCTTTTTCCTCTTAGTGAAAGAGATAGTTTTACATTTTTCAATATTTAAGCACATGTTATTATTTTTACACCAGGTAGAAATTGCATTAACATCTGATTAAAGCAGTAAATAGTCAAATGCAGAGGAAACCATGCATAGAGTTTTTGACTGATGGAGAACAAAGAGAAGAATGAAAAATTTATTCTGTTCTTCGTCATTGATAAAAAGTAAGAATAATATCGGAACCAAATGACTACCTTATAGAACACCTAAGGTAGCCAATAAAAGATGATACTAACTGGAATCCAGTAGTATATACTATATTAGTTCAAGTCTTTGTTTAATCATGTGCAAATTGTGCGTCTGGATTCCAGTTAGTAAGGATGATACTAACTGGAATCCAGACGCACAATTTGCACATGATTAAACAAAGACTTGAACTAGTATAGTATCTATATACCAAAGAAAGACAAATAAAAATTTAAACTAGCGAGAGAGATACAAGTTGATAACTTAAACTTAATTTATAAAAAAATCTAGAGTTACTACAAAAATAATGAATGAAATAAATACTTTGAATGTTTATGGGTATTTGTGGATTAAATTTTACTATAATAAGCTTTTCAAATTAATCGATTAATTTGTCTTAACTAACATAAATTCGCTGCAACAGGTCAATAGTTTGCTAACAAGAAATGAAATTATTATTTACATTGACAAAATAAGGTTAAAAGAATTTGAAGATTTGTATTATTGGTTCAACAATCAAAAAACGGAAACGTAGTTAAATAATTCATGTGGCGATTTCGAAGGAAATAACACATTTATCTGCCAGAGGAGTATTTCCTCGGTAGATTCCCTTACAAAAAAATCCTTGATTTAATTAATTTCTCATACAATTTTCCTTATAATCGGTAACAAGCCTCAAAAACGCTTAAGCAAAAAATAAATTAATTCGTCACTGAAATAGTCTGTACATATATTTCTCAGGTAAATTAATTAACGAAAGTTAATCAAATGATAGGTACGTATAATGAAGGTAACTAACAGTCTCAGTGACAATATGAGAAAAATGATTAAAAAATTGATAGAAAAATTTCTGTAGAACTTAATCCTAAAAAAGGAGGGGTTTTCAAACTCAAGTCCCTACTACAGCTTAGGGAGAAAAAGAATTTCGGCAACAGAATATATCCGGCATTAATGGATAAAATAAACTATCGCAGATAAAACTATGACTGTGTGGACCACGCACCCAAAACTTAATATCTTCTCGAATTTTAATTCGGCCGGAAAACATGTTTTTGTGACTCTCGTATGTCAATAGGTTATACACAGTCTGTCGCAGAGAAAACCGAATTTTTTTAAAAATAGTGAGTCTATTCATTTACTAAAAAAAATTGCGTCGGGAAGGTAGATCTTTAACCAATGTTATGTCAAAATATCATGACATTTGCATCATTAGAAGCAGAGAAATTGCGCATAAAGTAACAGTGTGTATTTGGCATTGGCCGAAAAATGAATTTTGAACAAAGAGCAAATATCAAGTTCTGTTTTAAACTTTGTAATCGTTTACTGAAACGATTAATTTGGTGAAACAAGTGTATGGTGATGTGTGTTTATCGCGTACGAGTGTGTATGAGTGGTATAAACAATTTAACGACGGTAGTACGGACATAAATGATGACGAACATCCTGGTGCAAAAGAATCTGTGGTTACGGAAACTAACATCGAACTTGCGCGTGAATTTATCAGAAATGAACCGAAATCCTCATTGCGATACGTGGGAATGCAATTAAATATTTCCAAAGATTCAATTCATCGCATTTTAGCACAGCATTTGGGACTGAGATTGAAAGATTTGCGCAAACCTTGCACAAACCTTCTCACACAAGCTAACTGATGATTAAAAATATCTCCGAATTCAACATTGTACAGACTTGATTAAAGACCCAAAAAAGGACTTCAGGTACTCTATTGTAACTGGCGATGAGACGTGGTTTTTCAATATGATCCAGAGACCAAGTGTCAAAGCTCTGAATGGAAGCATCCAAGCGAAGAAACACCGAAAAAAGCCGTTTGGTCAAGTCAAAAGTGAAGACTATGTTGATTTGTTTTTATGATTCGAAAGGCATAGTGCATAAAGAGTTTGTACCAATTAGTCAAACAGTCACTGCTGTATATTATCTTTGTGTTATGAAGCGTCTTTTGGTGCGTATTCGTTCTGTGCGCCCTCGATATCGTGAAAATGGTAGCTGGCGTTTGTTACATGATAATGCACCATCTCATCGCTCAACGCTTATCACTGATTTTATAACTACAAATGGCATTTTTACCATCAACCATTCACCGTATTTACCGGATTTGGCTCCCTATGATTTCAATCTATTATCCAAACTACATTTGCCGATGAAAGGACAGCGTTATGCCGACGTTGAAGCCATTAAAAAGGCGTCGACAGCGATCTTAAATGACATCTCTAACGATGAACTTAAAAATTCATTCGACATGTTAATTGACCGTGGACAACGTATTGAAGCCGAAGGCGACTACTTTGAATAAAATCAATGAATTTTACCAAAATAGTAAGCTTTTGTTTTTATTTTAAAAAGGTTAGAGTTTTTCTCCGACAGACTACTTCTCGCAGCACAATATTTTTCATTTAAGACTTATCAAATAGCTTTCTTTTATTTAAATATTGTAGGTTGGGCATGCGTTCTCTTAATTAATTAGGCCTAGTAGCCTGTGTTACATAACTTTCGTGTAAGTAAAACAACTAATTCCGAAACAAAACATTAAGATTTATTGAATTTCAATTTAAAATTTATAAAACGTAATTATATATATTCATTAAAAGAAATTGTTCTCTTCTTTGTGCGTGCAAAGAAACTATTATTTCTTATACGTAAAGATCCTTAAAAATATGAATATTCTATTTGAACATAAAATATGTTTTAAGAAAGCTATGAAATTAGACGAGACCCTATTTTCACACCCTTGAAATAAATGAATAAAGTAAATATATTTGTTTGAACTATATATATATATATATATATATATATATATATATATGTTTACGAAAATTAATTCGTCAGCTGACTGTGAGATACGATCTGTAATTGGATTCTTGAATGCAAGAAACTTGGGAGCAGTGGAAATTCATCGTCAGATTTGTGAAGTGTACGGCGATAATGAGTGATAGTAGAGTTCGAAAGTGGGCGAGAATGTTCAAGAAAGAGCGGGTTAACGTGCATGACGAGCCACTCCCAGGCCAAGCTTCTCTGCTTTTTGAAAATTTTGTTCGTGATGTGGACAACCAAATTCGAGAGCACCGACGATTCACGATTTTAAAGCTATCAATTAATTTTCCACAGGTTTCAAGATCAGTTTTGTACGCCATTGTTTAGGAGAAACTGAAGTATTGTAAATTGTGTTATCGGTGGGTTCCAAAACTTCTTTCTGACTATCACAAAGCAAAAAGATTGGTCTGCGTTTTATCGTTTCTAATTCGATACGACCAGCAAGGAGATGAATTTTTAGGTTACATCGTTACAAGAGATGAGACTTGGGTGTCTTACGTGATTCCCGAATCCCAGCAACAGTCAAATGAATGGCGACACAATGGGTCTTTTTCGCCACAATATATGTATATACTCGTCTTTTTCTGTCTTCCAAATCCTTTTCGTATGTGTACCGAATATACCGCGCCCTGTTAGTATCTGGCGTATATAATAATCAATATCTCCTTGCTTACAGTTTAACCACACTTTAATGTCCGGTATTAGCTTTTTGTCCACCTGATTTCTATTCATTCCTTCTGCAGTTCGTTTATTATGGACTTTTTTAATAAGTATTTATCTGTCTCATGTCATTTAACATTGAGATCACTACTTAGCTTCCAGATGCGGAGGTACAGCTCCCGATATAACCTGCATTGTCCTAGCCGATATAGTCCTATAAGCCCATACCGATCTCAATAAAAGCCTCCTTTGCGCTTTTTCAAGTAGTTTCCTATAGGTTTTCTTTTCCATAGTCTTAAATCATATTGGCGCCCCATACAGTAAGTCGACACTGCTATGCTGCAGGCGACTCATCTCTTACCACTTGTAACGCCGCCAAAACTGGGCATCAGTTTTTTTTAACGCTGCAGATATTTTTTTTGTTTTATCAACTGCCCTTCTGAGATGTTCTCCAAATGTTAATTTTTCGTCCATAACAACTTCCAGATACTGTCCCTCTTCCTAGGCTTCTTTAAAATGACTTTCCATCCTTTGCGGTACTAATTCAATCTTATGAGGTCGCATCCACCCATCTATTTATCTTAAGGATTCATTCGCTCGAAAAACTAGCTCTTCCTCCTCCTCGGCAATCACTACAAGTGCCAAATCATCCGCGAAAACCAGAATCCTAGTCCCTTCAGAGAGATCAAATCGAAGGATTTCATCATATAAGACGTTCCATAAAGTAGATCTCAAAACTGGCCTTGAAACTCCAGTTGTTATCCCCATCTTTACACGTTTGCCAACAGCAATGGTATTACCTCGAAAGTAATTATAAATAGTATTTATATAAAAGCGTGCCATTTATCCTTATTCATATCCCTTGACCTTTTTAGTCACATACATTGTGGATCGTCTACGATGCCCAACTCCTTCCTTCGGGCTCTTTTACCAATCTACTCCCTATCAACATTTCATGCAACTTACAACAAGTGTTAAGCAAACATTGATCGGTCTATACACCGTCGCGCTTTCTGTTTCATTTCTCTTATATTAATATTGTCTGAGAAGGCGAGAAATTCCTGGTCTTCTAATCACTTCCGGTGGAATGTCGTCCGGCCCCGCAGTTTTCCCTTATTGTAGATTTTCGCTGCACTACAGATTTCATCCAAGGTGAAGAGACTTACATATATCGGTACATGAATTATTTCAATCTTCTCTTTCGAGAATTTGAAAATAAATAAATACATGATCGGTTAGCGATTTCTCATCCAGTACTTGTCAGTTTGAAAATTTTGCTGCAATATTTTGTGTTGAACAAGTCACATCAATGTGATTGATTGGCTGTTATTAACCTCTCTATTTTATTTATATCTACTCCTTGCTTTTTATACCCTTTTTTATCACCTTTCGTGCATGGAGCACCCTTCATCTCCGTGGCTACTTCGATACAAGTTCTATTTAATTTCTCGGTCATAGCTTATAATTCAACCACGATATTTGAACTAGCCGGTTCCTTATTTGCGACGAACCAATTGGATAATGGTTCCTCTCTTGGTTCATCCGGGGACTTTTTCTTGCGTTCTTCCTCCTTACGAGAGCGTTTCCGTTGTTCTTGTCAAAGAGGAAGATCTGACTATATGGTGGTGTTCCGAGTATCGGGTCCCTTCTTTTAAAAGGCCTCCCCTTTGGTGTGGAAATATTTTTTATCTTTTTTATCAAGTTTTACTTTCGAATCTATTTTGTCCAAATTTTCTTCAGCTTCCATTTTGCTCCCACGAGTAACTAGGAATATATCGTCTATCGCCACAGAGCCTCACATATGATGGCAAGACATCTTAGTTCGGAGGGGCACCCGGTACTCCGAAGGTTCCATTTACAGCGCCAGGTATTGCTCGAGGTCATCTATCTATCGGCCCGGGTCACGTAACATTTTAGATTAAGCTGTATAGAAAAACGACGAAAAGAGCCCCTAGCCGTCGTAACCTGACAGCGTCGGGGTCAAGAAGAAAGCAAGAGTTGGTTAAGGAAGGAGACCCGTAGGAAATATATGGAATAGAGGAACTCCACTCCAGAGTAGTTGACACAAAGTGGAAAAGAGTTTGCATACCTTCGGCTTGCTACACCCATACTCACCAGATGTGAGCCCGTGATGTGTTCTTAATTATTGACAAACTATTAGTAGACCGATATACAAAGGGTACTAGGAAAGTTTTGCAATACAGCTTTATTTATTAATTTTTTCAAAGTAATTTCGTCTACACTCAATACACCTCTCCATCCTCCAAAACCAATCTTTAAATCAGCTCTGCCAAGTTTCACTAGGGAGTAAAGCACACCCGTTTTCCCAAGCCCGTAGAAGGTCCTCATCACTGGAAAACCGACTTCCTTTTAGCTTCATTTTCACATGCGGGAACAGTGGAAAGTCGCAGGGAGCAAGATCTGGACTGTAGGGAGAGTGTTCTAGAAGCTTCAACCCTGTCGTGGTCAAATATTCGGTGGAGGCTTTGGCGCGATGAGCTGGAGCATTATCGTGATGGAGGAACCAGGTGTCTATTCTTGACTTTGGCCTCATGTTATTCAT
This sequence comes from Dermolepida albohirtum, assembly GCA_031893035.1. Lineage (NCBI taxonomy): Eukaryota > Metazoa > Arthropoda > Insecta > Coleoptera > Scarabaeidae > Dermolepida > Dermolepida albohirtum. The sequence goes on along the minus strand of JAVIWB010001562.1, from coordinate 79,730 downwards.
AGATCCAATGGCTTTAGGCAGGCACTGTTCAGTATACAACTTAGCTGTGACTGTCTTCTGTGTGTCCAAAACGGCGTGTTCCACAATTCCACTCGATTTGAAAAATGCAGCTATCATTATCTTCTTCACAGATCGGAAACTACGGGTGTATCCTCATCATCAAAGAGCCAAACTTGGTTTGGAGCTTTGGTCGGCACATCGTAATAGTACAGCCAAGTCTCGTCACCTGTCACGATGTTGTTCACATACCGAGATTGTCACTTATTAAACTTTTTTAGCATCTCCCGACACCAAGTCTCACGTCGTGTCATTTGCTCTTCAGCCAGTCGATGCGGTACCCAGAGAGAACAAGGTTTCTTCATGTGCAAATGATCATACAGAATCGAACGTTTTTCTCCGCAACTGACGTTCGTGGCCTTCTCGGCCTCCCCGGCCTCTCAGCATCCTTCACAGTTAGATTTCCCCTTTGAAATTCTCTATATCACCTGAATATCGTTGTGCGATGTGGACAAACTTCACCTAGTGCAAGAGTCATTTTTTCGAAGCACTGGTCCATGTTTAAACCACGAACGAAATTATAACGCAAAACTGCCTTTATCTCATTTCGTGACCACGATGCCATCGCAAGCACTTTACACTCTCACTGCTTATGAGTAACTGAGCCCATTGGCATGGCGCGGCGGCTACTATGCACATATGAACATGTCTCAACATGCAGCAACAAGCAGCTTCCTACGATTCATTGTTGCGTCATATTGCAAAACCTTCCTAGTACCCTTTGTAATGATGTCTCTTCTTTTGTACGTAGCTGCCTGATCGCTGGGCAAATATGCGTATAAAACGCAGCTACCGTTTTGAATATTATAGCCTGAACGAAATTTTTATGTTCTGACGTCATCTCACTTATTTCTTGTATTTTTGTTTGTAAAACTTTATAATACTTTATAATTACTTCCAATATAATTACATTTACTCGTACTTAAATCTTGCATTGGATTTTAATGTTTAATATTTATAATTAAACTTTTTAAATTTTGTGCTGCCATCTAACGGACAGTTCATTTACACTAATTTTTAAATCCATTGATTATATGGGATGCCCCATGACATGATTGCCATAGCTTAAGAATGTGTTACTGAAGCAATTTTAAATTAAAAATGTCTAACGAACATATGCCCAAAACTTGTAATTGAGCTACAAGAATTTGTATTTGCAGGTATTATGTACCGCTATAAAAAATATCTCAAATCAAAATCATTTAAGAAGTCACTTTATTGAATTAGTTGAAAATACTCGGTAGGGAAATCGAGCTATAAATCGATTCTCCTGGAATGATCGAATCCGAATCCAGGATCGTTTCACAGCTCGGTCGCGGAGAACCGATCCAAATCGGTTTTCACGCTGAATTCGAATCCCGAGATACATATATACTGGATTGAAACTATGATGGCTCGAGGTGTATAGAGCGCATTGTATTCGGCAGGACTTCTGTATTTACATAATATATATACTTATGAATGAACTATTTGATTTTTGGTCAAAAAAGTATTTTACCCATTAACAGATATTTTAAAATTGATATGGATCGAAAGGTTTACAATTTATTGTGGATATCGAAAATATAAAACTAAAGTGAATTGGTAATAGATATACTAAATACCAATTTAGAATATGGATAATATTTAAACAAATATTTTTCTGTATGATCACCTATAATAGGGATATACGAGGGCCATTCAAATATAAATGAGATATAACTTTTACTATCTACATTAAACAACGAGTGGTACCTAGCAAATAAAATTGTACGTTAAAATGGACAATAACAATACTTTATAGAAGTGGTACGCAGTTGTATTTATTTCATTGCAATCATTGCCTTACAGTACTTTCAAAAACATAAAGACGTTCGTAAAAAGAACACAAGAAAGTCCCATTTTCTAAAAATGAAATAAATGAATTCAAATATATCCATAGATACAATAAAGACAATTATACAGTGTGTATAAAAACTACTGTAACTTGCTAATATATCGATTTCTGATAGATGTACAAAAAAGCTTTTAACAAGTTTTCTAAATATATCAAGTTATCTGTGTAAGTAAATCCTGTAGATATTTCCAGTTTTCTTTAATTTATTAAATTAAAAATACAACCGTGAAGATCGACTGTTTTGCTAAAGTAGCTTGAAAGTAAAATCTTAAAAAAATATTTATGGTAAGAAAATCGAGTAAGCACTTTTTCTATCATTCTCATTAGGTTTTGCAATTAATAAGAATTTCGATCGTCTTTAGTTACGTTACTTTTTGTACACACTGTATACAAAAATGTATTATTCAAAAACAAAAGATAGTAATCTTAGATTCTAAAAACGAGATTCATGTCGAGAACAAGCATTCAGTTCTTCCGTTTGGGACCACTTTGTTCAACAAAACGAGTATGTTACTTGCCGTTTGTGCCAACAAAAATACAAATATTATGGCAATACCACTAATATGGGGAGGCATCTAACACGAAAACACGCTAATGATATTTATGCTCCTCAACGTCGGAAACGACGGTTACAGGATTAACAACGACCACAGGATTAACACCGACGCATAGAAGAGTTTTGAACGACAGCCTTATCAAGATGATGGTGTTAGATTACCAGCCATTCTCCATGGTAGAAAACAAAGGTTTTAGACGTTTTTGCAGCAAATTGCAGCCAAAATATAGCCTACCAAGTAGGAGATGTTTAAGTAGTACTATATTAACCGGCTTGTATAGAGCAATTTACGACAAGGTCAAACTATTAATTGCAGGATAAAACCATATTGCAATTACTACCGATGTATGGATATCTGAAGACACAAAATCCTACTTAACGGTTACAGCGCATTTTCTTCATCATCACACGTTATTTGCATTGGTGCTAAATACTAGACAAATCTTGGAGCAGCATACAAGAAGAAACCTAGCTATTGTTCTAACGGAAATTTTTAAGAGTGGGACATCAGCGAAAAATTAGTGGCAATAGTAACAGATAATGGTGCAAACATTAAGAATGCAGTGAATGAATATTTTAAAAAAGGTACATTTATCGTGTGTGGCACGCACATTAAATTTAGTTATAAAGAATCGTTAACAAGTAATAGTGATTTAGTAGAGATAATTAAAAAGTGCCGTAGCATAGTAACATTTTAAGCATAGTGTATTGGCATCAGATAAATTGCGACTATTACAGACGCAACGCAATGTACCACTCTTTCGTTTAAAACAAGATGTACCAACACGGTGGAATTCCACAATTATAATGATAATCCGGTTAATAGTATTAAAAACTATTTTAACAGAAGCTGTAACTGATCTTCCCAGAGCACCTGACCCATTAAATGAAATGGAATGGACTGTTTTAATGGATTATTCACCACTAGTAAATCCGTTAAAAGAGGTTACGGAGCAACTATCCGGTGAAAGCTTCCCCATTTGTCGATGACAATTCCTTTAATTAAAACCGTGGTACATACGGTAACACAGCAAATACCAACAACGTGAGTTGATGTACTCCTTTAAAGCAAACTGCTAAGCACAATAGAAAGAATATTGGTAGTCTTCGTACACAATAAACTTGCTGCAATTACAACCTTTTTAGATCCCAGATTTAAAAATGTGGCATTTGACGATTCGTCCCACGTTGAGCAATGGATAAAAGATGTAATAGAAAGCAATACTTCTATGGCAACTGTTACCGATACAGAAGAACACAGTGTGAGCCATCCATCAATTTGGCAATATTTTAATAGTAAAGTTTAAGAAAAACCTCAATATCGTGCTGCATCTTCTTCTGAAAGCATAATTAAAAACTATTTAGACCTTCCACACTTACAGAGATGTAAAAACCCTTGTGATTTTTGGAGAGACCACGCGTTATTATTGCCAGAATTAAATGCACTCCAAAAAAATATTTATGTATTCCAGCAAAGTTGGTTCGAGCAGAAAGGATTTTTTCAAAAACAGGCCAAATCTGCAACAGACAACGAAATTGTTTATCAGCCACAAACTTAGATAAGATAATTTTCTTAAATACGAATTTGGATGCTTGTTCTCGACATGAATCTCGTTTTTAGAATCTAAGATTATTTTCTTTTGTTTTTGAATAATACATTTTTGTATATAGTGTGTACAAAAAGTAACGTAACTAATAAAGGCGATCGAAATTCTTATTAATTGCAAAACCTAATGAGAATGATAGAAAAAGTGCTTACTCGATTTTCTTGCCATAAATATTTTTTTAAGATTTTACTTTCAAGCCACTGTAGCAAATACAGTCAGCTCCGTGCGATCTTCACGGTTGTATTTTTAATTTAATAAATTAAAGAAAACTGGAAATAGCTACAGGATTGACTTGCACAGACAACTTGATATGTTTAGAAAACTTGTTAAAAACTTTTTTGTACATCTGTCAGAAATTGATATATTAGCAAGTTGCATTAATTTTTGTACACACTGTATAATTGTCTTTATTGTATCTATGAATATATTTGAATTCATTTATTTCATTTTTAAAAAATGGGACTTTTTGTGTTCCTTTTATGAATGAATAAATGGAAATTTTATATATATTTTCATTGGTTGTCTTTATGTCCTTGAAAGTACTGTAAGGCAATGATTGCAATTAAATAAATAAAACTGCGTACCACTTCTATAAAGAATGGTTATTGTTCATTTTAACGTACAATTTTATTTACTAGGGCCACTCGTTGTTTTATGTAGATAGTAAAAGTTATTTCTCATTTATATTTGAATGGCCCTCGTATACCCCTATTATAGGTGATCATAAAGAAATATATTTGTTTAAATATTATCCGTATTCTAAATTAGTATTTAGTATATCTACTACCAATTCATTTTAGTTTTATATTTTCGATATCCCCAATAAATTGTTTTTCCGATCCATGGAAATCAATTTTAAAACATCTGTTAATGCGTAAAACACCTTTTCGACCAAAAATCAAATAGTTTACTCATAAGTATGTATATTATGTAAATACATAAGTTCCGCCGAATACAATGCGCTCTATACACCTCGAGCCATCATAGTTTCAATGCAGTATACATATGTGTATCTCGGGATTCGAATTCAGCGTGAAAACCGATTTGGATCAGTTCTCCGCGACCGAGCTGTGAACGATCCTGGATTCGGATTCGATTATTCCAGGAGAATCGATTTATAACTCGATTTTCCTTACCGAGTGTTTTTGGATTCGATTCGCCCAGCACTAGTACTGATACACGTATCATATATACAAGTGATTTAATTTATTTTATTATTATAAATAATTTAAATCAAACAAAGTGAAAGATAATTAAAATAGATCAGACTGTGGAAATGATAAATAATTATTAATTTAACAAGTTATAATTAATTTAGTCTTAAAAGTTAAAGAAAAATAAATGAATTTGCATCTATGAAAAAAAAGGATATAAGAAGACTTGGATAAGTACAACGAATGAGCGAGACTTCTAATGCAGAGCTTGAAGGAGAGGATCAAATAAGCTCTTATTTATAAATGTATTTCTATTTCAATATGTATTGATTTCTTAATTTGGAAATAAAGAGTTATTTAAAAATTTAATGCGTTTCTGTAGGTGCTCTACGCCCGAGACTAAGAGCTGATAAGCAAAAGAATTTTAAAGTGAGTATAGATAATATATTATTATTAAGTAAAATCTTCATATATCTATTATATATATTCAATTTTTCAATAATATTTTGGCTTTCGAACGTGTGGCTTAGGAAATAACAAAATATTTATTTATATTTCTCTCTCTCTCTCTTTCTATATATATATATGTATATATATTTGGGCAGAAATTCATGGATAATCGTCAGGTAGGACGATTCTATGATAAATTCTGAGTTTACAATCCTTATACAACATTGTATTGTCACTCGGTAAGGCACATGAATCAATGTTGAAAATGTGCGACAAAAAATATTTCGAATTTTTTGAAATGTTCTGTGGAAAACCATGCTTTTTACTCTCAAACAAAAACTATACAACACTACGTTGGCGTAATTAATAGTTTTATACCAAAATTTTGCCTTATTAAACATTTATTTAAACTATTTTGTTACGTTAAAGTACATATGGCAAACTTTGCTCATAATAATGTCTGTAATTTAAAAATAATTATTTGCAAAATTTTGACGTTTGTCAGTTTAACGTTCATTATTTTCACTTCCATTACTTACCTCATTTTTGTGATATCCCAAACAATTTGTATTGTACACTTTTAACTAATACACTGATGTGGATATGGTATTCGTGTTTTGCAAACGTAACGCGCACTTGGCAAAAGACGAATACACAATACGATATCCATACAGGCAGCATCCATCTACCAATACATTTCGAAGATTGGATCAGATACTTCGTGAAGCACACATGTTTGTTCCCAGTCAACGTGATGCAGGTAGACCAAGACGTACGATCCAAGTTGAAGGAATTTTGGATATCGTTCATCAGAATCCAACTTGCAACACTAGACAAGTAGTCCAAGAAATGAAAATTCCAAGTAAGGCAACAGTTTTTTCACTGCTTATAATAACCCTTTTAAAACCATTTCATGTTACAAAAGTATAGGAAAATGACAATTAGTAATAGAATCGCCCTTCCTGACGATTTCTGAATACCCTGTACATCTAGCATTTCTTTCACCTTTTTCTTGAGGACTTTCTCGTAGCTGTAGCAACTTCAAAAGTGTGGCACTTTTGAAGTGCACTTCGAGAGTGTCACTGCTAATAGTATGATAATGTAAAAAACATGCCCGGTATCTATGGAGGTTTGCAGGCGAAAATAACTAAGATTAACAAATTAGCAATGTAGCCAGAAACTGGAAACAGTTTCAGGTTGACGCTTCACTACGAAACAACTCCTGAAGAATATGATTGAGATGCCATCGAAATGTCGAGACGCCGATTCTTTCTAGATCTTCTCTCCAACATCACGGAGAGTCCGAGAATCTAATATTACTCATACTTACAACCGCTAGAACCTTCGTTCGAACATATATATATATATATATATATATATATATATATATATATATATATATATTGGGTCTGGGAAAAAGTTCGTGGCGTTTTTCCCGATAGATGGCATTGGTTGCCGATAACTAAAGAACAACAAGTCACAGCGACACCACCGAGGGCTCGTTTTTTAGATGACCTTCCGAACGTTAGTTTGAGCGTAGAAACATTGTAATCGGTGCAGTGGTTGGAAAGTTATTCGCACTTGAAAATGGAGAAGAATAATGAGAAATTTCGCTATATTCTGCAATATTATTATGATAAGGGGAAGAACGCTGCGCAGGCTTGTGATAAAATTTGTGCTGTGTACGGTGAAGGTACTTTATCGAAATCTGTTGCGCGGAAATGGTTCGCTCGCTTTCGTTCTGGAAATTTCAATGTGAAAGATGAGTCACGCTCCGGTCGTCCAATCACTGAAAAATCTGATGAAATTCTTGAAAAAGTCCAACAAGATAAGCATATCAGCAGTGTCGATATTGGCATGGAGCTAGGCATTGACCACAAAACTGTTTTGAACCATTTACACAAAGCTGGTTACAAAAAAAAGCTTGACGTATGGGTTCCTCATGAGTTGAGCGTGAAAAACATGATACACCAAATTAACATCTGCGATGCGCTGCTGAAACGGAATGAAATCGAGCCGTTTCTGAAACGTTTAATAACCGGAGATGAAAAATGGATTACGTACGATAATCGGAAGCGTAAAAGATCGTGGATAAAGGATGTTAAGCCGTCACAAGCGTTCGCTAAGCCAACATTGACGCCAAAAAAAGTGATGCTGTGTGTATGGTGGGACTGGAGGGGAATCGTCCACTACGAGCTACTTCCAACTGGTCAGACGATTGATTCTCAACTCTACTGTGCACAACTAGAGAGATTACGCCAGGCGATTGAAAGAAAACGGCCCGAATTGATTAATAGGAAAGGTGTTGTCTTCCATCATGACAACGCCCGACCACACACTTCTTTGATGACCCGTCAAAAATTGAGAGAGTTTGGTTGGGAAGTTTTGATGCACCCACCTTACAGTCCGGATATAGCACCCTCTGACTATCATCTGTTTCGATCTCTGCAGAACTCTCTCAATGGAATTAAGTTGGTTTCAAAAGAAGCCTGTGAAAACTACTTGATTCAGTTTTTCGACCAGAAACCACAGAAGTTTTTCACCGATGGGATCATGGATCTACCAAAAAAATGGCGAAACATTGTCGATAATAATGGAGCATATTCGGTTTAAATGAATTCGTCCACGCGCCATGCGGGGACCAGTTGAATTTTACTGAAAAAACGCCACGAACTTTTTCCCAGACCCAATATATATATGTATATATATATATGTATATATATATATATATATATATATATGTATATATATATATATATATTTATTTATTTATTTATTTATTTATTTATTTATTTATTTATTTATTGCCACTGTCACTGTGGTGACTGGACAAAAAATTGTGACATGTTATTTTTTTCAAAGACCTCTTTTGAAACTACCTTGACACTATTCAAAAAGTTCTGCAGAGACAGAAACAAATGGTAATACTTTACTAGGTCTGGGCTATACGGTAAATGCACTAGAACTTCCCAGCCAAGTTCTCAATTTTTTCTCAGTATTTAAAGATGTATGTGACCTGATATTATCATGACGGAAGACTACGTACTTTCTATTGACCCGTTCCGGTCTATTTTTTTGGATCGTTTGTTGCAATCTCGCTAATTGCCCAAAGTAAAAGTCCGAGTCAATCATTTTACAAGGCTGCAGCAACTGATGGTGGATGGAACTGATGAACTGTCTGTGTGAGTTTTGTCATAGATTGTGGAGCTTTTCCTCGCTTCGACTACGAACTTCATCGCACATCGTTTTATGTGATTCACCTTTTATCGCTCGTAATCAACCGCTTTAGAAGCGTCTCAATTTTGTTACGTTTCTGTAGAATTTACAGATAGAAATTTGATCGAGTAAATTTTTTTATTTTAATAAAATCTTCAAGCCTGAATAAACTAATCCAAACAATTTTTGTACATCTACTACTGTCAACGAAAGACTCGATAATTTTTGGACAAGCCATCATACATACGATGTCAAAATGTATATAGTTATAAAAAGATATTTCAATTTCTGTTAAAATACAAATAGCCAATACATTAATTATAATTTAAATACATGATCGAATTGCAAAAACAAAACATATCTTAAATTCTTTGGAATTATTTAAATACTTTAGTTGTAATTGTAAAATAAATATAATATATTATTATATTATATACATTTATGAGTATATGTAACTATAATTTATCTTAAATATATGAATGTTATTTAAATTACATCTAAATTAAATAATTTACAGCTGTAACTTCTTTCTGAATTGAAACTTAATTATGAATGTATTAACTTAACATCATATCTTGGTATTTTATTATATTCTTTAGGTATATTAATAATTTTGAATACTACTAAAATATTTTCTTTCCTTTTTTGGGTCAAAAATTGTTTTATCATGACAAATAAGTATATTTTGGTCTTACTACTACTGATATTGGGTTCTACAATTATAGCAGAATATAAGACTTTCAAAAAACATTTACTGATAAGCTGTAAGTCCGAATAACTCAAATAGACATTTTGTTAAACGTATCGATATTTAAATTTATATCCTAATTTTATTTACAATATTTTTTCTATATTTTCAATTTTATACATAAGTTATTCTGGTATCCAGTTACTTATTTATGATGTAATTATATATACACACCAGATGTACTGAAAAGTTATTACCGGCTTTTCTAACAGATGTCGCTGGGCTTTAAGTATGCAATGTTATAATTTGACATATGTCATTTTCTTCTACTGACATCAAGCTTCAAAGCACACATGATATGTTTTGCGAAAGTAACAGCCACAGAGTTATACCTCATTGAAAATGTCAAGTTTTGAGCCTGAAAAAGTGTATTTGAGACACGCATTACTTTTCTTATTTAATCAAAGGAAAACAGCCTCTAAAAGTCATCATTTGCAGGTAGAAACTTACGGTGAGCATGCTCTAACCGTAAAAACATGTGAGGCGTGGTTTCGACAATTCAAAAGTGTCGATTTCGATGTGCAAGACAAAGAACGTTCTGTAGACCGAAAAAGTTTGGATGAAGATCCAAGAAGACTCAAGAATAATTGGCAGAAGCGTTAAATGTGGCCCAAGAAACGATTAGCGACTGATTACGAGCAATAGGAAAAATCCAAAAGATGGGAAAATGGGTGCCACATCAATTGAATGCCGGAAGTCATTTCTGCATCGAATAGTGACGGCCGATGAAAAATGGATTTATTTCGAAAATCCTAAGCGCGAAAAGTCATGACGAAGCCGGCCTGTCGACTCTAAGGCCAAATCTTTTTGGTCGCAAAACATTGCTCTGTGTTTGGTGGGACTAGTGTGGTGTGGTGTATTACGAACTGTTTAAACCTGGTGAAACAGTTAATACTGATCGCTACCGTCAACAAATTATCAATTTAAACCATGCATTGATAGAAAAACGTCCAGAATGTTCCCGAAGACATGGTAAAGTGATTTTACAGTACTATAACGCACCATCTCATGCAACAAAACCGGTCAAGGAAGCGTTGAAAGCACTTGGATAGGACATAATATCACACCCGCCGTACTCTTCAGACTTTGCTCTGTGCAACTACCACCTTTTCGCATCAATGGGACACGCGCTTGCAGAGCAGCACTTCGCCAATTTTGAAGTTAGAAAGCGGCTCGATGAATGGTTTTGTTCAAAGGACAAATAGTTTTTTTGGGATGGCATCCATAAATTGCCTGAAGGATGGGCAAACGGGCCAAACTTTGAATAAATAAATTTTTCCATTTTCTTCAAAATTATGTGGCTTTTATACGAAAAAAGCAGTAATGACTTTCTGGTACACCTGGTAGTAAGGAACTGACTTCTGCTTACAGTATGCATCATCGTACCTCCTATCACTATGCTTCAGGAGGACACGCACAACGTGCCCGAGGCTTTATGGAAGCCGGATTTTGCCTCAAAGGTGTTATTTATCGACATGTGTTTTCACAATATTCATTACTGGCTCCTCAACATCATACACCAAGGTCGTTTCAAACACCGTTTTTTAATAAATGTGTGGGCGGGAATTGTCGAACTTGGATTTCTTGGATAATTCATGTTACTCAAGAAACACGAGCTCGTATGTAGTTTATACATGCTGGTGCACCCGCCCATAATTCTTATGACGTCCGCAACTTTTTAAACCATGCACGTCTTAGATGTATAGAATTAGGCGGTTGAATCGCATGGTCTCCGCGTAGTCTCGATTTAAATCTATTTGATTTCTTTGTTAACTGTCAATTGTCAACAAAGCCGATCACCGGAAGGAACATATTTTTCAAACTGACACCCATGTTTGTGAAGACCAAGCCATGTTAAATCGTGTAATTCGAAAGGTTACCGTACGGTTAGAAGTTTGTATTTACGACAAAAAGAACAAAAAAATACGAACATTAAATTATAAATGTCATTTATTATTTCTGGGAGTGAATTTAATATTATAAATTATAATATGGTCGGTAATCCTCTAGCTGCTAGGTTAGAAATCGGGACGCCCAGCAGGCGTTTGCTTCTACCCCTTAGCCCAATTACGATAAGTCTAATTATGCTTTCTTATACTAAAGAGCGTTCCGACAAAACGACCTAAAGTACCTGTTTGTTTAATTACACTTATTTCAATTTCGCTTTTCGCAGCTTATGCGGTATTTGGGGTAGTTACAACTGCACTATCCCGAAGGGTGAGCTCAGTTGCTACTTTCGGAATGCGTATAATGTTGACAGCTGCAAAATCAGATAACCTAAATCAACGTACATATGTTGTCATAATGGTAATTGCTATGTTCCAACTATTATTCAACCGGGAAAACTCTAGTTGGCATTTCCCAGGTATTAAATATCGGTGAGCGCTCGCAGAAGATTAGTGTGGGAGTCGTGTGCACAAAATACATTATAATTTTAATATTTAAAATTCATACCTAACCGTCCAAAAGTTATCATTTCAACAATCTTGACTTAATTGTCCTTAAGCGAGTTCATCTTTAATCACAAATATTCGCGCACATAAACAGGATGATTAAGTCTTAATGAAGAACCTCATTACAAAATATTATTTTCCACTACAACCGATATAATTACAATTTTGCAATAAAAAATTGTTTAATAATTATATCGATTCTAGTATAAAATAATGTTTATAATATTAAATTAAAAATTCCATATGACCTACAGAACTGTTACACCGTTTACGATTTTTAAAGAATTTACAAACTTGATATTGTGTTTATTCTCCGATATTACAAAAGTCAATGGCAGCACTTGTAAAAATAACAGAAGAGCTGACACATACATTCTCGGCGTTTTTATGCCCAGGAAATAAATGAGTTCATGTTTTTAAAATTTTGCAAATTTACATTACATTATTGAAATATGAAGGGGAATTTTTTGTGAACGTGAACAAATACATTCCTGTTCTTAAATCGACCACATATAATTTTTACTTATCTATTTAGATTCAATCTGAATACAGGACAGTATTTGAAAAAACTAAATGGAAGATTTGATGGAATAAATTTTTTGTAGTTTTGAATTGCTCTTTTACGTAGCTATTACATATTCACATACATCGAGGAATACGTTTACATCCTATACATACATATATATATATATATATATATATATATATATATGGCAAAAAAATGAAAGCATATTGAATTTCCCTCCAAATTGTAAGTTGGTAAATCAGCTAAGAAGCCAGAACCCTAATAAATATACTGTTGGAATTTATTCGCGCGGAGATACAAGCGTAATTTTAGATGTGATAATTTTACTGATATACAACTTGATTCAGCGAGTTTCACGTCTATTTGTTACCGAAACGGGGCGGTCTCAATGCACTCCATACTTTTATTTAATAAAACTTAATTATATGACAATACTTGTCCTAGAATCCGGTGCTCCGCCTGTGGCACTACACCGGATAACTCCATACTATCAATGCGATAAGGGTAGCGCCCTATTTGCTTTGGTAGATGTTAGTGTACCCTCACAAGCCAGAGTGTTATACATGATTCATGTGCAGTGGAAGGTCGCTAGCGTTCTGTGAGTGAGTTCTAGAGAGTTCAAGTCGTCGGATTACATTTAGAAAGTTTGCTCTTCCGAGATGTCGAGCGATTATTGAGTAGTATCCAACGGGCAAGGCGAGAGTGGAATGTTGAAGGACTAAAAAAATAGGCGGCCTCGCTCGACGATGTCCTCGCCTGATGACGTCCTCGCCTGATGACGTCCTCGCCTGATGACGTCCTCGCCTGATGACGTCCTCGCCTGATGACGTCCTCGCCTGATGACGTCCTCGCCTGATGACGTCCTCGCCTGATGACGTCCTCGCCTGATGACGTCCTCGCCTGATGACGTCCTCGCCTGATGACGTCCTCGCCTGATGACGTCCTCGCCTGACGACGTCCTCGCATGACCAAAGAGACACAGGACGGAAAGTATATTGACTACGCGAACTCTATACATCGCTCGATCACACGTGGCTAGTGTAGTATAGACTTTTATACAAGAGCGCAATATCCGAGTGTTTTCTTGGCCCGCTCCTTCTCTGGATCTCAATTCGATTGAAAATGTCTGGAACATGATCGGTAGTAAACTTCAACAATATCCGACTTCTTAGCTAATGTTGAAAAGTCACGGAGACAAGCAAGGACATCGTTGGCTATCCCGCACTATCCCACAGAGCTGTTGGTAAACTCTATGCTTCATTGCATTATTGTGGTCGATATTGACAGCTCGATGAGCAATGCATTTCTCCAAAGCAACGCTAGATCGCTCTCTTGGTGAGTATAGGCTATACTAGTTTAATACTACTTGTATACTAAATTTCATTGCGCTATGTTCGGTATATACGAGGCGTGCTCGTAAATAAATTACAATAGTGTATTTCGAGATGAGCGATAAAAGCAACATTGCACTGTCTTTTGTACAAAAAGAATACTACTCTTTGGGAAATCCTTCTTCATATTGATGAATACATGATTGTGTCGAGTAAGACCAAGTCCCATCCTCATTATTATATTACTTCAATAATAATAAGCTTTCAGAATGAAGGCGTACGCCTCCTCGCATAAAGGCATTTTTTCTATAGTAAATAAAACAGTAAGTATAGTCTTTATTTACAGCATATGTGTCGGTCCTGATATAATTTTAAGAATGTTTTAAAATCACTGAAAACAACATAAAATAGCAGAATTTACTATATTACGGGGGGGGGGGGGGGGGGGGGATCTTCCCCATTCTTTTTCATCGAGTCTGTACTTGATCAAAAAATCGACTAGAGCCGTTTTTTATAAATCATCTTTGTAACATATGTCCTCTTTGTAAAGTATTTGTCACAAACTCCGTAATGGTTGTGGTAATAATTATACTCGTTACTTAAATTATGACAATTGTTTATTATTAACTGCAACTATTCATGAAACAATTCTGAACGAGTTTTGGTTGGGAAATACATGCCGTGTATCACTTTCTCTCTGTCTACAGCCAGCACAACCTAATCTTTTTAAATTGAAATTTTGTTGAATTTCCAAAAAAAAAAATAGTTTCATAATACAAAGTATACAAGAAAAACATTTTTTGTCCTTAGAAGTGCAAGTGGAATTACATAACATATTCTACTTTTTCTAACTCTATAGAGTTATAAAGACAGACTAAGCAAAAGTACGTATAACTTTCCGGTTGGTTACACTATAAAATACCTGTATATGTAGACTATATAACAAAAGTGAAGAAATATAAATACAAAAAAGAGACCACAACCTATGGTAGCTGACTAATTCCAAAAGATATGTATGACAGTATATATATATATATATATATATATATATATATATATATATATATATATATATATGTATATATATATGCATGTATGTACATATGTATGTATGTATGTACATATGTATGTATGTATGTATGTATGTATATATGTATATATGATATATGTGTATATTGGTATACATATATGTGTGCGGGCGAGGGAAAGTGAGAGAGGAGAGGTAAATATAAGTATGTATATACATACATACATGTACATATACATACACATATAAATAAGTATATATATATATAAGTGTATGTGTGTCTCATCCAGCTTAAGGATGTATTACTGAAGCAAGTTGAAGTTAAAAATGTCTAATGAATATGTGCTCAAAAGTATCGTAACTGAGCTACAAGCATTTGTAATTAAAGATAGCCCTATCTAACGGACATTTACACTAATTGTTAAATCTATTGATCATATCGGATATCCTATAACATATGTATGTGGGCAACAACCGGCCCGCGGGCTGAATCCGGCCCGGTGTAAGATTTGATCCGGCCCGCGAGATATTCGTCATATTATTTTGTGTCTGATATTTATCGCTAAAAACGCACAACATGTCAAAGGTTGCCCATACCTATCCTATAACATAACCACAGAATGTGTTACCGAAGCAATTACAAATTAAGAATGTCTAATGCACATATGCTCAAAACTCTATCGTAATTGAATTACTAGCATTTGTAAGCTCTACAATTTACTTTTGTAATTACTTCCAATGTAATTAAATTATTCGTACTTAAATCTTACATTAGATTTTAATGTTTGATGTTTATAATTAAATTTTTAAATTCTCTACTGCCATTTAAGGGACAGTTCATTTACACTACTTTTTAAATTTATTAATTATATCGGATATCCTATGACATGGTTGCCATAGCTTAAGCATGTGTTCTGAAGCAATTTCAAATTAAAAATGTCTAACGAATATATACCCAAAACTCTATCGTTATTGAGTTACAAGGATTTGTATTTGTAGTTGCTGCAAAAAAATCTTAATGAAGATTATTTAAAAAGAAGTTGCTTTATTGAATTAGTTGTTCAAAATGTCCAACCGGTTGCTATATACATAATCTAGCTCTTAGAATTGAAGAGGTAGTAGTTGACCCTGAGACTGGTAGCAGACAGTCTTAGAATCAACACGAATAGTTTCTGTAGCATTTATAATTCTAGCAACAAGTTCTGTTTTCAAGTTGTTCTGCATAAACCAAATTTTTTAGCCTTCCCCACAAAAAATAATACAGGGGATTTAAGTCTGGTAATCTTGGCGAGCAAGCAACTGCTCAACCTCTTCCGATCTACTGATTCTTATAATTTTGAGTAAGAAAATCTGTTACTACTGTGTCTACCAAAGTGCGGAGGTCTACCATCGTGCTGTATCCACATTCGTCGTCTTACATTAAGAAGAATGTTATCGGGTAATGTTGAAGGGTTATTTTCCAGGAAACGTAAATAACTAACTGCCGTTCTTGGACGGTCCTCAATAATACCACACCAAACATTCACCGAAAATCTATCTTCAATAAATTATTCCTTTCATTGCCGTCAATTTTCAGTGCCCAATAATGTGAATTCCTGGTGTTATTGATGCCGTTTCTGGTGAACAAAGCTTCATCAGTAAATAATATTTTTCGACAAAACGCCCGTTTGCTCACTATCCAGCGACTAAATTCAAGTCTTGATGCGTAGTCGCCAGGTTTTAAAACTTGTACACGTAAGATATTGTACGAGTACAAAACGAAATTTTGTAAACCTCCACATACTCTCATGCAGCGTACGTTAAATCTGTTGGCTATTCTTTGAACACTAGTAACAGGCTGAAAGTCAACCGTATATTGATTCTTCTTGAGCAAGTTCTTGTTGTACAGAACGTGCAGTAGTAACTGTGGGAAACTTGCTTGTTTTTCGCAAACATCGATAGACATGCTAAAAACAGTTCTACAAGGTACTTTACGAGTGGGAAGTCGCCAACGATACACAATCCATTATCAATTGAATATCGGCGCATTCTTCATCCAGTTGTCACAATGAGTAATAACTGATGAATTACAGCTACCTCAACCTCGAATCAGAAGGCGGTGCCACGCGCTTGTGCATTTGTCTAGAAAGCACCCAGATTGATATAAATAGTTTTTATAATTATTAATTTGTAATTATTTGAAAGATAAAACTCTCAATCATGATCACATAAAAATGTTCATTTAATATCTGATAATAAATTGATTAGACATATATTAACCGTCTTTAATTCCGGCATAATTGAAATTAGGGGCTATTTGTTTAAACGTATTGTTTCCACAAAAATCAGCATTTATGTAACTTAATATTGATATGGATCTTTACTACAATATGTGTTAATAATGCAAATTTAAAATATTAGTTTGGTATACTTTATCTCAATTAACGATTTAATCTTGTATAAGCTATCTGTTAGTATCTTGAATTATAATAGATTATTTATATCCAAATATATACTTTCATGTATTTTAATATTCTTAGTGGTAATATTCCAGCCTTTCAAAAAATACAGCTTGTTTCAAAAAGAATATACGTATTACAAAGTATATTTTGTCCTAATTATCGACCGCTGCGCCTCGGCTCGGCTATTGGAGAAACGAATAAATAGTCTACTTTATTTAATAGCCGCTAGATGTCAATTGTCTTCTGTTTTTCTTGGTAACAGTCATATGTTTAAAATAGTTACTCCGCAGCAGAAATCATTTAGTGTTTTCGAGTTTGCGAAGTGCAATTTCGTTATTACAGTGCAAAGACATTTCAGGTTGAGCTACTACGTTGATCCTCCGAATGGGTGTAACATTCGCAGATGGTATCGACAGTTTGTAGATACAGGATGTGTATGTAAAGGAAGGAATCCTAGCCGCCCTCGTGTTTCTGAAGAAAACGTTGCACGAATTCAAACTGTTTTCCAACGCAATCCTTCAAAATCAACTCGTGCCAGTCGGGAGTTACAAATGGGAGTTACAAATGCCTACAACAACAATTTGGCGTGTTTTGAGACGTCGGTTGGTTATGAAGCCGTACAAGTTAGAGTTGTTACAAGCTCTGCGTCCTGATGACAAACGGAAACGCATGGTATTTTGTAACGAGATTCATGATGCTATTAACAATAATAACACTTTCGCACAACGCATCGTGTTCAGTATCCATATTAGTAGTCTGGTAAACAATTTGGTGTCTACAGAACCCATGTGCAGCCATTGAACATGTACGAGATTCGCCTAAAATCAATGTGTTTTCCCGATCATATGTTTACGGCCCATTCTTCTTTGATGGAAACACGGTTAATGGTCAGCAGTATCTCGCTAGGTTACAAACCTGGTTGTTTCCGAGGCTGCACGAAGAAAACTTCATTTTTCAATAAGACGGGGCATCCCCTCACTGGAGTCGCCAAGTGCGTGAATATCTGAATGAAACTACCGAACCGTTGGATTGGTCGTCAAGGTGCTGGCGACTTAGCATGTCTCAGTTGGGCTCCACGGTCACCGAATTTGACTCCTTGTGACTTCTTTCTGTGGGGTTTTGTTAAAGACAACGATTATGTACCAGCACTCCCATAGAACCTGGAAGAGTTGAAGAACCGGATCCGTACTGCCCGAGTATGGGAGGAATTTGAGTATCGATATGATATTCGTGTCGCTGGTGGAGGACATATTGAACATCTGTAATCTGAACTTAAGAAGTTCGTAAATATACGTGTAAAGTTTCATATTCGTATGTCTTAAAGTTTAATAAATATATGCATTCGAAATACGTGTATTATTTTTGAAACACCCTGTAGTAGTGTCTATCAGTTCTTTACGTGTATTTTAAAAAATTTCCAGTTCTACTTGATAATAAATAAATTGTAAAGTACTAATGACTTTTGAAATTTGTCTGATTTTACTACTCATTTAATTTTGATTTTCTTGTAATATCATTAAGTTAGTTTCCACGTTTGCTTTGACATTTTCAAGTAATTTTAGTTGTTTTTTATTACAATTTTTATCTTGTCGTGATTCCGATGTATTTCTTTATTTGTTCTTCATATCTTTTTCCGTCTTCTGCATCTAGATTAGCTGTTATTGTGTTTACTATTTCCTAAGAATTCGAGTGCTCCTTTTTGGTTTTTAATCTTAGTGCTTCTATTGATTTATGTATTTTGTGCAATTCCTGTTTTTATGGGTATCAATCCGGTCTTATCTTATATATTCATCGCTACATTTGTTAATTCTCCTCCCAGGATTTTGTATTACAAACTAGCAAAAATATCATAAAATTTTGTTTTTCTTTGTTTTGATTTCCACTATCCCGTTTTCATTTATTTTGATACATGTGTAAGGTTCTTGATATCCTTCTCTTATTTTTTTGCCAGTAGTATTTACGAGATTGAATGTATATTGCTTGTCCTATCTTTATTCTTTGTTTCCTGGTTTGGCTTAATAATGTTCTTTTCCTTATCTTGCATTTTCTTCGCAATCTGATTATATATATAGTAAGTGTTTTGTACGTACCCCACGTCTCTGTATATATTCTCGATGGTAAGTTTAATCTTAATATAAATCCATCGGTTCTTTTGTATTTTTATGTCTGTATAGAAGTTCAAATGGTGAAGATCCTGTTGCTAAATGATTAGTTAAATTGTATGCTAGTATTGATAGTTTCATTATTTGTTAAATATGTTGCGTTAGTTATTGATTTTTTAATTATTCTCATATCATTGTTGAGTGTAATTGTACAATCGATGTATTCGAATTTGGATTTAATATGTACCTCAATTTTATATAATTTTCTTTTTTCATCAGCAGATAATTACAGTGTCGCACCTGGAACCACGGAAAAATTCCACCCAAACCCACTGTACTAGAACTTACACCATCGAGAGCCAAACACACGCTGTAGATTCGTTTCACATAATTTAAATCGTATTCTAGTCTAAACTGCTTACGTATACGAAACCTTTTTGTCCGTTATGTTACTTTTGTATGAGGTTAAACAGGCATGGGTTATTGATAGATTCCCCGTCGGCGTTTAATATACGGTTTCTGTTTTTCGAAATATATATATGCCTTCATAGATATCTAATTCACGGTAAATATACACATTTTTAACCAAATATATACAATCCGCGGTTACGTTATGATTATTCTCTAACACATGCTTACTATACTAGATTTCTGAGGTCGATTGAATTCGATGTGCGTCATATGTTCTTTATACAGGGTTTCTATCGATCGTTTTGTCTGGTCTACGTATTTTTTATTGCAATTTAGTCACTTAATTTCGTAAATCCCAGATTTCTTATTTTTCGCAATACTTTTCCGATTTGATTCTTAATGTTCTTTATCATATTCTCTTATATTTTGTTCCAGGCACATTACACCAATATCACTCAAATTCTTTATTAAATTTAAAATTTCAATTATGTAATTCGTATACTAAATACCAATCTGCATGTCAAGAGCGTGAGAGCTATCACTTTAGTGTACTAATTTTTGGAAGACTGCACATTATCGGTAAACGGAAAAATGATATTACTTATGGCAGGCGTATATAACATATATATAAAGCCGCAGGGAGCAAGATCTGGACTGAAGGTAGGGTGCTCGAGAAGCTTCAATCCTGTCGTGGTCAAATATTCGGTGGAGACTTTGGCGCGGTGAGCCGGAGCATTATCGTGATGGTGGAACCAGGTGTCCATTCTTGATTTTGGCCGCAGGTTATTCATAGATCCAATGGCTTTAGGTAGGCAATGTTTAGTATACCACTTAGCTGTGACTGTCTTCCGTGTGTCCAAAACGGCGCGTTCCACAATTCCACTCGATTTGAAAAATACCGCTATCATTTTCTTCTTTACAGATCGGAATTTTCTGACAACTACGGGTGTGTCCTCCTCATCAAAGACCCAATCTTGGTTTTGAGCTTTGGTCGGCACATCGTAATAGTACAGCCAAGTCTCGTCATCTGTCACGATGTTGTTCACATACCGAGATTGTCACTTATTAAACTTTTTTAGCAATCGAACGAATTGCTGGTGCATTTAGCCCTGAAGTACCCTCTATCTGTTGGTAGGTCACTCGCTTTTTCCTCACATTAGTACCGTTTTCCTCGGTAACTGACGTTCGTGGCCTTCCCAGCCTCTCAGCATCCTCCACAGTTAAATTTCCCCTTTGGAATTCTCTACACCACCTGAATATCGTTGTGCGATGTGGACAAACATCACCTAATGCAAGAATCATTTCTTCGAAGCATTGGTCTATGTTTAAACCACGCACGACATTATAACGCAAAACTGCCCTTATCTCATTTCGTGACCACGATGCCATCGCAAGCACTTGACACTCTTACTGCTAATGAATAACTGAGCCCATCGACATGGCGCGGCGGCTACTATGCACGTATGAACATGTCTCAACATGCAGCAACAAGCAGCTTCCTACGATTCATTGTTGCGTCATATTGCAAAACTTTCCTAGTACCCTTTGTATCCTCTATTGCTTGTAACGTCTTTATTATAATTTAGTTCTGGGCATTTATGCGTGACGTACCAAAGTATGCTCCTATGGATGGTGTCCTTATAAATCTGAGACTCGTGAAGTCTTTTTATCGTACAGACATATACTCTTACGATAGTCAGAATTAGGTTCACTTATGAACTCATATTCGTCATAAATTCTCAACCATCAATTCATCGGTATTCCAGTATTGCGTAGCTTCCTAGGTAGATTTTCATGTGTATATATATATATATATATATATATATATATATATATATATATGTCAAAAATAAATAGATAAGTGTCACAAAAGGTGCATTAGCTCCTTTTTAATTGTAAGTTCTCTGATATACTGCGATGTAATTGGTAACATATCGTGTCCTTTTGAGTCTTCTCATTTTAACAATTAAAAAAATTTTTAATCCACCCTGTATACTGCATAGTAAATAACATGTAACTGCAAAACTACCGACGCTGTGTATTGCAAGGAAATAAACACACGTCCACATCTGCTGACTTGCTAAATCATTTACTATAAAAATGCAGATGCTGTGTATTGTTTAAGTCAAGACTAGGAATAGGGCCAGAAGTACGTTCTCCACATTTAATCTATTGAGGATATACTACTGTGGGCAAAAAATAGTAAGACTTTGTTCATAATTTTTAAATTCTTAATTTATTCTTCCAAATCTATTTCGTCCCCCTCAAAGTAATCCCCCCTGGCCCCAATACACTTGTGCACTAATGCAGTATGCGACGGTGCATTATCGTGGTGCAAAAACCAAGAGTTGTCGGCCCATAATTCTGGCCTTTTTTTACGAATAGCATTGCGCAAACGACGCATAACACTCAAATAGTATTCTTTGTTGACTGTTTGGAATTCGGAGTGCACCACACCTCGATAATCGAAGAAAACTGTCAACATAACCTTGATTTTTGACTTGCTTTGACGTGGTTTTTTGGGCTTCGGCTCACCTTTGATACGATATTCGGCCGATTGATCGTCTGTTTCCGGGTCATAAGCGTAGATCCAAGTCTCATCTCCAGTTATGGTGCCTTTCATTTCGTCTTGATAGGCGGAAAGCACTGTTTCACAGACGTCAACGCGACGCTGTTTTTCGAAAAAATTGAGTGTTTTTGTAACAAATCGTACTTTCACTTTTCTTAGGCCCAAATGATCTTTCAAAATGGTTTTCACTGATCCTTCCGATATTCCAACGATGCCAGTAAGGTCTCTGACTGTTAATCATCGATTCTCAAGCACCAGTTCCTTGATTTTATTGACGTGTTTATCATCAGTTGATGTTGATGGCCGTCCTGGACGTGGTTCGTCATCAACGCGTTCTCGACCCTCTTTGAATAATCTGTACCAATCAAAAACACTTGCTCGCGACAGACAATTATCACCGAAGGCCTTTTGCAACAGTCTGAACGTTTCGGCACCAGAAATTTGATTCCGTACACAAAATGTAATGGAACTTCTTTGTTGAATAATTTCATTCATTGTAAAAACCGCCGAATGCACTTTTTGTACTTCAGAAAGACAAGCGTATATTAAACACTAATGATTATTTTGATGTGACATTTTGCACAGATGTCACTGACAGTCATACCAACCTAGAAAAAAATATTTCGACGAATGGGTTTTCGCGCGAAATTTAAATTAAAAAGTCTTACTATTTTTTGCTCACAGTAGTATATTATTTAAGAAGTTTTTTGTTACTGTAGTTAGTGACGTAGAAAAATCCAAATGTTTTCCGACTTAACACTCAATGTACCAAATGTTCGTCAATTCAACGTTTCATCGTTTCTGGAACTCATTAGATAGACTAAATAGTCCGTGATCTTGTTAGTTTATTTTTATAGCATATTTTCAAAAAAGCACAGCAGTTAATGGGGCAAAAAATACCTAAAACCCCTGATGAATATCATAAATAATTCATGCCGAAATGTTTATTGAAAAGTGTCAGCTCAATTATGACTGATAATTTAAAGTACAACGCAACAACATCAAAGCGTTATTTTCTCTTACTTCCAGCACTCGTTTGGATGTAATAAGTACAACATAAATTGTTTCTTAAAATAACATGTATAGTATTTTGAAAAACACCAACTTACTACTTCTTAAGTGCTCATAGCTGGTTTTATTTTTACAAGATCAGGCAAGACCCTTCACGCTGAAGTCTTCGAAATTTGATGACATTCTACATTTTTTCCCTAACACATATATTGCGTATATAATTAAGTTCTAACATTTTGGAATTGGAAAATATGTTTCTTGCTCTAATACTCCCTGTTTTCTGTGAATTTTAAAACCATATTATATAATTTACATGTAAGTGCTTTGACTAATGTTTCAAGTAATAATAATAGTAAAATAATATTTATTTGTTGAATTTGATGGAGCCTGTGGTTGATTGACTTGATCAATAAGGTTGATATATAACCCCTTTCCACAATTAACTATTTGTAAATTCTGTATACGCATTTCGACAACCAAGTTGTCATCATCAGCAGATAATTTCAAAGTGTCGCACCTGGTAAAACACGGCGAAAAAATTGTACGAAAAATAAACTCCGTACGCGATCCGCACCGTTGAAAACCAAGATGTGCACATCTTGGTTTTCATTTATTTGCCCAACAAACGCAATGTTTGAGAATACATAGCAATTACATATAGTGTTCGTTAATTTGGAAACGGGTTATATAATACACCCCATACCTTAGGAGTAAGAACTTACATACGTACACGCTTTTGATGCATATAACATGATTCAGCGTTTACAAAGTCTTAGCTATGGTACCTAATATTCATCGTGAGTGTAAATAATAAAAAAAAAGTATGATTACAGACAACAATGTAAGATTCAAATACAGACAATAAACAAATGCACGTTCATGCAACTCACTTGCTACAAAAATATCAATATCGTGTTTTCATCATCAATAAAGTAATACACTTTCATAAGAATCAAAGAATCCAGAAATATTTTTGAAAGTAATGATAAAATGATAAAAAGAACGTGTAAAGGTAAATAATAATTTTTTAAAAATAAAAAACGTAAAAATTTTATATTATAAATAAAGACGCATTCCGCATTTACAAAGTATTGGGTTGGCAACTAAGTACTTTCGGTTTTTACTGATAGAGAGCGTTGCTTTATTTTTTGTATAACGTATGTTAGTGCTGTACTTTACCGTTTGTCGCGTGATACTAGTCACATTGACGTAACTTCAGAAGCAAGTAGTGCGTGATTTTTATTAGTTATTAGTTGTGGGTTAATTTTAAATGGAGTGCAGAAACGAACATTTTCGACATATTTTACTATTTTATTTCCATAAAGGAAAGAAAGCTGCTGCGGCTCACAAAAGGATATGTGAAGTTTATGGTGCTAATTGCTTAACAGAGCGCACGTGTCAGAATTGGTATAAAAAATTCCGTTCTGGAGATTTTTCCCTCAAAGATGAGCAACGTTCTGGTCGGCCTACTGAAGTTGATGATGACCAAATCAAAGTCATAATGGAAGAGTATCGTCATATAACTGCTCGAGAGGTTGCGGAGAGGCTACATGTATCGCACACAACAATTGAAAAACATTTAAAATGTCTTGGGCTAATTAAGAAGCTTGATATTTGGGTACCTCACGAATTGAAAGAAATTCATTTAACACAAAGAATCAACTTTTGCGATATGCACCTTAGACGAAATGAAACCGACCCTTTCTTAAAAAGAATCATCACTGGTGATGAAAAATGGGTCCTGTACAGTAACATAGTTCGAAAACGATCATGGAGCAAACACGATAAACCAGCTCAAACCACATCGAAAGCTAAATTGCATCCAAAAAAGATCATGCTGTCAGTTTGGTGGGATTACAAAGGTGTTGTGTTTTTTGAGCTGCTTCCAAGGAACCAAACGATCAATTCTGATGTTTTCTGTGAATAATTAATAAAACTGGATGAAGCAATCAAACAAGAAACGGCCAGAATTGTCAAATCGGAAAAGTGTAGTTTTCCACCAAGATAATGCAAGGCCTCACACATCTTTGGCATCTCGTGGGAAACTACTGGAGCTTGGCTGGGAAGTGATGCCACATCCCCCATACAGCCCTGATCTAGCACCATCTGATTACCATTTATTTCGAAGTTTGCAGAATTCTTTGAATGGTAAAACTTTCACAAATGACGATGACCTTCACTCGCACCTGGTTCAGTTTTTTGCTGATAAGGACCAGAAATTTTATGAGCGCGGAATCATGCAGCTGAAAGAAAGATGGCAAAAGGTCATTGAGCAAAATGGAAAATATATAATTGATTAAAAACTATTCTTTGTTTAAAAAAAGTGTTTTATTTTATACTACAAAACCGAAAGTACTTAGTTGCTAACCCAATAGTTTTGCAATTTGAATGCGCTCTTTAATCGTAAAATAATTTATATTTATTGAAATTGATTACACTTTTATACAAAGCAAAGTGTACTAACAATAAGTGACAGCATATTATAGCTAATGCTGAAGGCAATCGCTGTTGATGTAGTGAGGTGAGGGCTAGGGCTAATAATCGAACGAGCGTTCATTATATTGCCTATAACCAGCTTATTAACTAACGACTGGTGTAATTAGTAATTCCAAAAACTATGAAATCCTTCCAATTTCCAGTTGGCTCACTGTTGGATTTTTTTTCTAAATACCGATTCATTTTGAAAAAAAATACAAGTAATGCTATATGAACTTGAAGTAATTTTATTTGTTAAAGACCCTTGGCATTTCTTAATCAAACTAAATACCTATTAAGTGGTTAAAACTGACTAATAGAAAATGAGAACAAATAGAGAACATGTGAACAAACAGAGAAATAGTAAACTATTTTAATTTTTTTTTTCTTTCAGGGAGTAGAACCTTTTTTATCTCGTGTCACAAAGTTTCAATTGGAGATACATTCTGGACTACTAGAAACTTATTGTATTACCATTAAACAACTCATGTTAGACACTTTAAAAGAGAAACCACTTCATGGTCAGCACCCACAAAATATTCTAATTCTAATTTCTAACTCCTTTAAAATTTTTGGACAATAGTTTCTAGTTGTTTTTATATACAGGGTGTTTCAAAAAGAATATTCGTATTTCGAATGCATATATTTATTAAACTTTCAGACATACGAATATGAAACTTCACACACATAGTTACGAACCCCTCAAGTTCAGATTACAGATGTTCAATATGTCTTCCATCAGTGACACGAACAATATCACATCGATACTCAAATTCCTCCCATACTCGGGCAAGCATGTCCTTCATCACTGATGTTATGGCAGTACGGATCCGGTTCTTCAACTATTCCAGGTTCTGTGGAAGTGGTGGTACATAAACGTTGTCTTTAACGAAACCCCACAGGAAGAAGTCACAAGGTGTCAAATCTGGTGACAGTGGAGCCCAGGTGAGACATGATAAGTCACCAGCTCCTTGACGACCAATCCAACGGTTCGGTACAGTTTTATTCAGATATTCACGCACTAGGCAACTCCAGTGAGGGGGTGCCCCGTCTTGTTGAAAAATGAAGTTGTCTTCGTGCAGCCTCGGAAACAACCAGTTTTGTAACATAGCGAGATACTGCTGACCGCTTCATCACTGAACACGATGCGTCGTGCGAAAATGTTATCATTGTCAACAGCATCATGATTCTCGTTACAAAATGTCACACGTTTCCGTTTATCATCAGGACACAGAGCTTGTAACAACTGTAACTTGTACGACTTCATAACCAACCGACGTTTCAAAACACGCCAAATTGTTGTTGTAGGCATTTGTAACTCCCATTTGTAACTCCCGACTGGCACGACGAGTTGATTTTGAAGGATTACGTTGGAAAGCAGTTTGAATTCGTGCAACGTTTTCTTCAGAAACACGAGGGCGGCCTCTTTCCTTTACATACACATCCTGTATCTACAAACTGTCGATACCATCTGCGAATGTTCCACCCATTCGGAGGATCAATTTGGTAGCTTAACCTGAAACGTCTTTGCGCTCTAATCACGGAGTTGCACTTCGCAAACTCGAGAACACAAAATGATTTCTGCTGCGGAGTAGCCATTTTAAACATGTGACGGTTACTAACAAAAACAGAAGACAACTGACATCTAGCGGCTATTAAATAAACTAGACTTTGTAATCGTTTCTCCTATAGCCGAGACGAGGCGCAGCGATCGATAGTTTGGACAAAATAATACTTTGTAATACGTATATTCTTTTTGAAATTCGCTGTATTTTAAAATTGTTAAAATAGTTTGTTTACAATTAGTTCCATCACATGCGTTATTTAATCGACTTAAGTAACTTACAATATAAGTACTATCGAGGACATATTTTTACCGCTAAGTGTATTAAATATTAACGTTTTGGTTTTGTAAATCAGTATTGATGTTTTCTGATATATCTAAGTTAATATTACTTTCAATCTAACATTTCGACTTTCATTAATAATTGATCTATATATTCCTTTTGATCAAGTTTTTTAATAACCAACCTTTTTCAATATCAAATCTCATTCCTAAGCATTATTTTACTTGCTGTAGTGCCACTATAGTCTCGTAACAAATAAACAAGGTTCTAACTTCGATTTCTTATAGCCAAAATAAATTGCTTTTTTACTTGTTTTTTATCAACAAGATCTCCCGCTTCTACGGTATTCTCTGAAAAACAAGTAAGATTAATTATCTAATTAGAATATATTTTGAGTCACCTGTAGATGTTGTTTCCATAGGATTTAATGTATCTGGTGTACAATCAATCTCACATCTGCCTGCAAAATTTACCATTAAGATTTACTAGGCATTTACAACCCTATTTTCTTTTCTATGAAAAATCAATCTTGCCTGTTTTCCTTTACGGCATACAATTCCTTTTGAAATATTTGACTTGTTTACACCCATTATAAAATAATCGAACCATTTTTCATTGTTTTTGGGTTTTCGTAATTTATGAGTCCTAATCTTCGATGCCACATTGAGTTGTTTACTGTTATCATTGCGCTAGAATATACATATATCAGAATTTCATTTCAATTTATATACGTTATCCATTTGTGTAGATATAATTCTTTTTCTTTGTTAAGAATCATGTAAGTGTCTCTTAAATTCGAATGAGTTACCATTTTTAATTAATTTACTTACTGAAAATAAGTTATTTTCTAATCAATATCGCTGATATTAGTCACTTGATGTTTGTTCTTATTCGCTACTATAATCTTACCAAATGTATTTTTTCCTGAAGGTATTCTTTATCCAATGTTTGTTTAAAGTTACGTGTGCACTGGCACCATAGTTCACATAGCATTCATTATGATTAAACAATTTTCTACTAGCTAAGAAGACTGCACTGAATGCATTGTTTTTACATTTATTATCTGTATTGCTACTAATTTTATTTTGCTTTTCAATTGAGGGCACATGTTTTTAAAATGTCCTATATCAGGCACAGAAATGAAAACATCTTTTAAGAAAATCCCTATATCTCCCGCGTTCGCAGGAGTGCTCCCTGACGCCGCCTTTGGAAACCCTGTCCTAATTGATTACAGTTATATAACATATGATTTCCTTTCTTTTTTCAAAACTTGCCATTCCATTTCCTAGCAAACTCACTACCAGCTTTATGAGCATCATCCTCCTATCAAGTAGGTTTTTATGGTATCCGTTGTGATATCAGAATTCTCAATTGACATAATCATTGAAGCAAACTTCATACAATCCTGCCATTAACAATCCACTTCTCGCTAATTTTAAATCATGTATCTCTCAGTTTCCGGGAACCTTTAACAATTTGGTTAACATAAGAGCTCATTGAATCACAGTTTCCGGGACCTAAGCTTGTTAGGACTATCATCAAGCTAATTTTTTTTGTAAAACCCTCATCGTCAAACATCGACGCAATTTATCCCACAGTTTTTTTTTATCAGTCTTATTCTCTTTAATGCGTACATAAAGTGATGCACACTCTGTAGTTTTTGCTTTTATTTTGGAAGTTTTTTCTTCATCCGTCTCTCTTTCGTCGATGCAGCTTTTTGTGTCTTCAATATTATACATTCTCAACTGCAAAAGGCCAATCATCAAAGTTTTTTTGCTTTTTTAATCTAGGTACGTTCGCTATGTAGCTTATCGTCATTATATATTATGCTGAGTCATCTCCAAATAAACAACTTTTTTGTTAACATCAAATTTTGTCACTGTCTTATTTCCATTGACCGATTTTTTTAAAAGTTGCTGCTCTTTAAATGTTCAAAAGCAGGGAAGGAAAAAAGTTTAGAAGTTTGCAAAAAACCTACCAGAAGATGTTTGATAACCCAGAGTTGTGTTCTCGGGGTGCAGCTGCCAGCCTGCCCAGGTTACTCAGTAAATGGAAAGTAATATAAAGCCACGTTGTTTAAAAAAACGACACCTTGTATGTAAGTAGGTGGGGACGAATAACAAAGAATCTCGTATCTTCCTTTGTTATCAGGCACTTTCTATGTGGCATTAACTCGATGACAATAAAAAATTAAAAACGACTAGGTATACATAATTCCGCTTTTAATTTTTAAAGAAAAACAAACAATTGCAGAAATGGTTGAATTTTCAAAATTACAGTCTTAATGAAAATGCAAAGTTACAGAGTTATTATAATTTTAACTCATTAATTACCAGAAATTTAAACATTGGAATTTTGTGATGAAAATTTCAGGAATGTCTTATGATACCATATTTAGCATTTTCTGGGAAAAAGGGAATTTTTTACCGAGTAGTTTTTCCGAAAATTGCCGTGTGTTTGACCACACGCTGGTACTATAAAGTGTTTTGAAAAATTTTTGTTCAGTACAATTTTTTAAAGTTTTTTATGTAGTTTATGGTACATACATATTTACAAAGGTAAATATAGTAGCAAGTAATATTTCAAAATATTTGTAGGGATAACAGGGCAAATACCTACAGATAATTAAAAAACAGTTTTTTTGTACTTTCACGTATTTATTTGAAAATGAAGTTTATGTGACAAACTTAAGGTGGAATTATTCAATTCGTTGTTTTTTATATGAACGAGTGGCACGGCGCTGTAAATAAAATTGTTTGTTTTCGTGGAACAATTTGAAGCAATTCTCTGTGTGTAAGTGGACGTTGGTTGCACTTCTCACACTTAAATATCATGGCTTTTGGTGTATAAACAATACATCGGCGGCGATTACAGTTTCTCAAAGGAACGTGTAATCTGTCTACCTTCGGTAGGTTTTGCTGCCTATATGCATTGTCTGAATCTTCAGTAGATGAAGATTCATTGCCACCCATTGCATCGTCTGACGAAAGCAGCAGAAACTTGGTCACCGAGTTTTTGAAGTCAAGCTGTGACATGGGTTTCGCCTTTTTTGAAGCTGCTACGAAGCAATTAAGTTTCCAGGCATTTACAACAGCGCTATCCAAACATTGGACCCATAACGACCACCACCACTTTTTCCGCAAATACCGATACGGTAATTAGCAACCCCATTGACGTGTAAATCCACGCCGCCCATATACCTGTTGTAATTGCTGAAGGCGAGGGGCTGTGAAACACCGACTTTTTTCTTCTTCTCCTTGCTGAATCGTTGCACTGTCACCATTGGTTCGATTGTGTCGTAATTAGTTGCGTTAGTAACTTCGGAATTGTCCATCCAACGAACTACCATAACGTCATTTTTTTGTATCATAGACATAGTCGGTATCGTGGTTTTTCAAGTATTTTTTCCCAGTTTCTAGTGGGGCGCCGGCAACACGATTAGGTCGAACAGTACCAGTTGCACAATAACCTCTCTCTTTCAGCAAACAAAGCAAGTAATGCGACGTGAAAAAATTATCAAAGTGAACGGTATGCTGCATTGGATGCTCACTATGTGATAATAGTTCCATTGTCACAGAAGCTCCTAGTCCCAAACTCTTGTTGTAAATTCCGGTTGCGCCCGAATAGGGGATAAACTGAAACATATATCCATTGCTTGAGCAAAGTGCCCACAGTTTATATCCGAAACGGATTGGTTTCCCGCGAATAAACATTTTCGCTGAGTGGCGACCGAAGTAGGGAACCTTTGATTCGTCTATCGATAAATGCTCCGCAAAAACACTAAACTGTATGTAACGTTTATTGAGCATGTTAAATAGTGGCCGAACCTTCGCGAACTTATCAGAAATATCTAAATTATCATTGTTAGCGATATGAAAGTTTGATTTTAATTTCGTGAACATATTCCGTGACATTGTTTGCCGAATCATTGGAATGCCGAATGCTGGATCTAAACTCCTATATAATGTAGCTTGTCATGATACCCAGACAATAGAAGAATCCCCATGAATCGTGGTATCACATACTTGTCGCACATTTTAGTAATATTATTTTGGGCAGCATATCGATTTGTTTCGTCTACGAGTAATCTAATTATTTCATCGTCGAAGAATAATTGAAATAATTCAAATGAGGTTTCTTCGCTTATAGTTTGAAGCAGTGACTCTTGCTTTTCCTTTATCAATGGCTCGTGTACGGGGTGAATATCGTAGGCAGTTCGCTTGGTTTTTTTCCAAACAGGTTTAAAATCAGCTACCGGACGATATTTGTATTTGGGTAGTTCTTTTGATGCTGATGGTTTTGTTTCCTCTTGTTGAACTTCTGGACCACCATAGTCATCAACAGCAGATGTGTATATAACCTCAATTGTACCTATCGCACACACATAGACATCAACGCAAAACATTAAAAACACAATGACAAAAATACCTGCTATTTCATTCAACGGGCTCTCGTCGCAAGTAATATTCGTTGATATTCTATCTTCCTCTACCATTTCACAATCGGAGTCACCCGCAGTATTATCGGGGGGCAAACAAATAACACTTTCGATCGCGGATGCTCTCTCTTGATCGTGTTCATCAGCGCTCCAGTTATCGATGATGTGTTGCAATTCTGCGTTTGTAAGGTACTCTCTGCGTGACATTTCAGACAATATTGCTTTCAATTATAAGGAATAATATGCAGCAAAACAACATGAAATTTTACAACACGGGGAAAACCCATGTTCGTTACAAAATATGCCGTTACTAGTATAAAAAAAATATCAACATCAGTACCAGCGTGTGGTGAAACACACGCAATAATTACTGCCACGTAGCGGAAGGTTTAGATACCAGGTGAGGTGGGTAAATGGCCTTAGGTAGTGTCTTGAATATTTTGTAATACCGGGCAATAGATATATAACACAGGCCAACACACATTTTGGTGCCTGCGATTTTTGGAAAATTTTTGATAGAAAAAAATCTGGTGGCATTTTTGGAATCAGCGCATTAAAAACATCTAAAAATCAGATGTTAGATTTCCGGCACCAAATTTTTTTTTTCATTTTGTTACCCTGTGTAATAATTCTGATTTTTCTATATACATTGTATAATTAATTTAAAAAGGGTCTATTTGTGGACAATTTTTAAACCATCCTTGTGAAAGGGGGAGGGGCTTGCGAAAATTTTGCGAATATATTTTTTTGTTGAAAAGAGACCAAACCTGAATATAAACATGCCATATATTTATTTGTTTATACGTATCTGTGATTTATATTCACTTAAAATTGAGATATGATAAACGTGTGTTCAAACACACGGCGGTAAGAAATGGGTTAAATAGAATTAAAAAAGTGACCTAGTCGTTGGTTAAGATGAATGTAGTTTAGTGAAACATCTGACTATAAGAAAAAAATTAACAATATCACAACAAGTAATAAATAAAGATATCTAATTTTAATTACGCTTCGTACCAAGAAAAAAAAAGAAATAAGAGCGTTATAATTTTTAACTAACTTCAAATACATATAAAAAAAATCTTGATTAACTGCTAAAAATAATTAACGGGTGTTAAAGATTGAAAATTTGTGCGAATTTAATTCTTTGAATTAGCTGTATTTTTTCTTTCCTGACGGAGCGAATTCCGATTTTTAAGGCCGTCCTATTAATCTCGTGCAAAATACGAGTTACGTAAACACCTCCAAGGCAATCAAATTATGGGAAAAACTACGAATAATTGGTACTATAAAGCAAAATTGTGATTAGTAACAAGCTCCCTAAAATTATACAACAAAAGAAGCAATTAGCAAGATAAGAACACCTGGCTAAAATGACGACAACAAAAAAGAAACTCACCTCCAAAGGGTAGAAATACCGTCTTTCGAATTGCCAATAACTCCGCCTTCGCGGTAGTTTATGCAAATACCACCAAATGTAGTTTTCTACATACTTACAGTACTAAATATTCAAGGCAAAAGAATTGCTAATGATCCAGATCAATCTGGTGCACAATCAAATATGCGTGCGCTATGTTCGAAATATTAATATCAAAAGACCCTCTAACACTTAACAAACTCGAACATTCACAGTTCACACCTGCACGACAAGATGCACAAAACCATAACTATGAAGAAATGATACCATCTGATATCGAATACACCAACGTTCAAAATAATGGAACAAACAAATGAAAGGAAATTTCGGAAAAAATATTAAAAAAAGAACTTTCACTAAAGTCAAGATGAAATAAGTATAACAAAATATACTTGAAAAGCAATCAAAACGTAAAACAATCACATTAACTTGCTCTACGAATTCGAATTTGGGTCCTTAACCTTAAATTTTATGGTTGAAAAGAGTGAAAATAATTGTGATAAAGTTGGATAACAGTACGCGTGTTTATAATTTCAATATGATTTTATTTCATTTAGGTATTATAAAAAAAACTCTTGTCACTATTTGCCCATAAGTAGTCATACGAACTATACATGAATTGAAACTTAATACTTAATATTTTAAAGTACATTATTTCAACAAAAGTAGTTTTTTTGGGGCCTTATTTATTTTAAGAGAACTTTCTTAAAAAATATATACTTATTTACAGTTTGTACTGTATTTTCTTAAAAAAAAATACGTTGTAAGTGCCGAACTCTAGTTTACGAGTCTCCTTGTGACACGTAGATCTTGAAATTCACCATCTAACAGTATTAGTCGAAGCACTTAACTCAAGGTAACTGACACGACTTCGATTATTCGAAACAATTCTCCTTAATGCTTTTTTATCGGCCTTTGTAATTTAGTTTTTTTTTCATATATCGTGACTTTGCCGCTACTGATCTGGTAGTTCTTTATCTTCTAGCTGCATATATTTCTAACGCTGTATTGCGATCATTTTAATAAATTTCCAATTACTGAATTTGATCTTCCGGAATTGGAAAACTTGACCTTTTATCGATAGTTTTTTTCTGCTTGCTTAAAAATGCATAAAATACTTTCTGACAGTTAGAAGAAGTAATTGCGATAAAGTAAAATGTTGATATAGTGAAAAACAATTGGGTTGATGTATATTTTCTGATTTTTATTAAGAATTTTAAAAATGAATGAAATTGATATTATCAACTACGTATTATTAAATATGCTCTCTTAACTAGTTTGAAACCTAAAAAATGTATTTATTGTTTTTTAATGACGTTAAAAAAAACTAAGATTTCATTAGGTGAACCAACTGAATTGGGAAGCGGCTCGTATATGCAAAACATAAACATAAATATATATAATGTGTTTATTTAGTCGTTTTTAATATACCCTGAGCATTTTGAAATGTCTTAAATTAAACTCAACTACTTAATCTCCAAATCACTTATGTTCTTTGCATTTTCATGTATGCAATACACATAACATAAGTAACTTAAATTTATTTGATCGATTTAAAATTAAAATAAATGTTGGAAATATTCTTCTTAGCCAATATATTTTAAAATTCTTCATAATTTGTTCATTTTTTAGCACATTTCTTAACTGTTCTACTACCCGATTTTTTTAAAGGATTGCTAGTTTTAGAAAACAATCTTAGAACTGCAGCGTTATTAAACTAAATCTAATCTACCAAAAAAGAACTCAATTTGAAATTCTAATGCAAGCCTAAACTAAAAGAAAGTTGTCTTGTAAAGTAAAAGCCATTTCTTAAGTCTGCAAAGAAATTAAATTGAATGAGACAAATTTTATACAATTAACAGCTATGATTGACAGTCAAATTTCACCTTATGTGTATGACAATAGAAAACACTTTATGAACTACTGAAGAAAGAATACGATTTTAAGTGGACTTCAAATTGTGAAGAAGCCTTCAAGGTTACAAAAGCACGTCTACAGTCGAGAGAAGTGTTAATGTTTTACGACACTCGCTTGTCTCTACGGCTCACATGTGATGCATCGCCAGTAGGTTTAGGCGCAGTACTCTCACATGTAATGCGCGATGGAAGCGAAAGGCCGATAGCTTATGCATCGAAAGTTTTGTCATCTGCTGAACAGAAGTATTCACAGTTAGATAAAGAAGCTCTCGGGATAGTCTTTGGTGTCAAGTATTTTCATCAGTTTGTATTTGGGCGTGAGTTCGAACTGCTTACAGATCATAAGCCATTGATTTACATTTTCGGTGATAAGAAGAGTATACCGCAAATGTCAGCCAGCCGCGTTTAACGATGGGCAGTTATTTTAATGAACTACAATTTCAAGATCAAACATATTTCAAGTAAAGAGAATTGCACTGCAGACTGTCTTTCAAGACTCATAGAAAAGCAACGTCTCAAAGAAGAGCCAAAAGAAGAAATTGATTACAGTCATTTCAATTTTATAAGTGAAAATATACAAATATTTAATGCATGTAATATAAAAAGTGCTACCGATAATGACATTATTTTAAAAGATGTAAAAAACTATGTTGTCAATGGATGGCCAAGCCAAGTGCCTGATCGACTTAAAATCTACAAACAAAAAGCACTTGAGCTTACCATTGAGAATGATTGTATCATGTGGGGTCATCGAATAGTGATACCTTTCTCTCTTCGACAACTAATGCTGAAAGAACTACATCAGGCACACATGGGCATTGTACGAATGAAGATCTTACATCTAGTGGCCCAACATAGACAGCCCTATTGAATCAGTCACACAAAAATGTGAATTGTGTCTACAAAATGCATCAAATCCACCAAAATCCTACCTTCATGTATGGGAATGGCCAGAAAATCCCAACGAAAGGATACATGTTGACTTTTTAGGTGCAGTGGACAACAAGATGTATATAACAATTATAGACGCGCATTCTAAATGGGCTGACGTTCGTGAAATGAACAAGATCACAGCTGAAGCAACCATTGAAGTATTAAAAGATTATATTTGTACTTCGGGAATTCCAGTATTGGTCGTGTCGGACAATGGACCAGCATTCATCGCAGAAGAGTTTTCGAGTTTTCTGAAAAAGAATGGCATCAAGCACACAAAAACTCCCTCATATCACCCAGCAACGAATGGAGCAGCGGAAAATCTAGTGAAAACCTTCAAGAAAAAGTTTAAATTATATCTGCAACAAGGCATGGACAAGAAAGAGGCACTACTAAAGTTCTTGTTACACTATCGATCAACGTCACATTGCACCACAGGAGTCTCACCTGCTGAACTACACATGGGTTGGAAGTTCAGAACAACATGGGACCTACTGAAGTTAAAAGCAAGTGAAAACGTTATCAAGAAACAACTAGAGCAAAAATCCAGTTATAGAGGAAATCGAGATATACAATTCGAGCCGGAAGAGATGGTAATGGCAAAGAACTACAGCACCAATAGTTGGACTAAAGCCTCCGTCAATCATAAGCTGAGTCTAACAATCTACTCGGTAACAACCAGAGATAATAGGACATGGAAAAGGCATACCAATCAACTCAATCCTTGCCAATTGGAACCTGAAGTTTACAATCCTTCAGGCCAAATCATTGCATCCAACGACAGTAGTCAACAGCCACAGCAGGAAGAAGGAAAAGATGTTTTAGAAAAAACTGTTAATGTAAAAGATGCATGTAAACCAAAAGATGATGGCATAACCTTACGACGGTCATCGCGAGTAAAAAAGCCTAGACAAATCCTAGATTTGTAAAAAAGATTCAAATTCGTAAAGTTTAAATTAAAGAGGGAGGAATTGTAATGTATAGAGTGCCCTCTATTAATTCATACAAAGAATCAGATAAAAAATAACAACGGTCAAAATAATAAAATATAGACTTGTCAGTTAGTAATATTATAATGTTTATATGAATATGTCTTGTAATTGATTAATAAAGATATTACAGTTATTTTTAGTCTATCTTACTTCAAGACTAATTAGTATGTTTTTGGCGACTAGAACATACTTTTATACTGAATTCGAAGAGCATCCATATCTAGAATTTAACAATGAAACGTATTTGGCCCTATTACAATTCTGGATAAATTTTAATTGATTAATTATTTTAGGGACTTATTTTTTCAGCTGCGCACCATCACTTTTATAGGAAACGTTAGAAACACGAATAAAAACTTGTGCAACAGATATTGAGTTAACAGATGGGGTAGAGGAGAAAAAGGCACATTGATATATTTCAGTTTCGTCAGGACTACATAATTTAACTTCGTAATTTTCTCAAGAAATTAAATAACAGTAATAACTTTCGTCATAAAGATCCGTTGTGTATTCCAGGTTATTAAAATTGGTGGGACTTTACATAAATTGAATAATTTTTTGTGTATATGTATGCTTTATATAGTTATTATTATAATATAGTTAGTGTTCTATTTTGAAACTTTATATACTACATTGCCAATTAAACCAAAATAGTAAATATGTATATCTCCATAACTGCATGAGTTAGATTTGGACTACCTTTTCATTTGAAAGATGCAATGAAACACATTGATGCATTTGACAGAGGTATGTTGACACCTGTATTCAATGTGTTTCTTTTAGTATTGACATATTGAACAGGATATGTCATGACGAGATTTGATAAGAAGAATATATATATTACTTTTCTATATTCCTCTTTAACCCTGGATGGTTACTCTTCATTTTTAGTACATTTAGGTTACTCTTCGTTGAATCGACGAACTGTTTTAAAAAAAAACATTCTAGCTAAAAGATTTTTAAAAGAATGTATGAACAAACACTTTTGTAAGGTAAACAATTTATTAAAAAATAAAGAAAAACAAAAAATATATAAAAAAAAATTCATTTTCACTCCTAAAATTCAATACGTATTTGAACCTAATTTGGTACGTAGACTTCCGCGGTCGTGGTCCATGCTATCTGCTTCTGGGTTTCCGGGCTAGAACCGCGTCACTTGTATATCTGCCGACATTTCGTACCCATTTGTATGGGACTACTGCACTGAAACTGAGTTTCAGTGCAGTAGTTCAGCCCTGAAGATGTCCCATACAAATGGGTACGAAACGTCGGCAGATATACTAGTGACGCGGTTCCAGCCCGGAAACCCAGAAGCAGATAGTATTTGAACCTATTTTTCTTTTTTTTTTTTAAAAAAGCTCTCTTACAAAACAGCAGCAACTTATAAGATAAAAGTGCAAAGTAAATAACTCATTCAGTCTTCTTAGATAACTAGCTAAATAATATAAAAAATAAATAATTGTAAGGAAATATCACTATTTGCTACATGAGGCACAAAGTTCAACTTTGTGTTCACCACAGATGCTTTTCTTGCATACATTGCACGTAGTTTTTGTCATTCTGCGTTTGGTATATGGACAAAGGTAACAAATTTTACGTTTGTTTGGTCCTTTATCCATATTTTCGACGCCTTCTTGGGATGAAGCCAATACGTTTTTAATTTGCTCTTTAATTGATGCCTGCAACGTAGGTTTCTCTAGTTTGCTTTTCAAATGAGGAGCAACGAGAGACTCATGAAGGTCTTTTAAGTACTCTCGGCGATTTTTGGGCCTTTCACCTTTCAGGAACATATTATGAGTATATATCACATAGCTGTTTACGAAACTAATATTTAAAATTCCAAAAAATATATACATCGGCCACCTGTTAGTCTTTCTAGAACATGAGACAACGCTGCACATCTGATCCAAAGTGTCGACACCACCTTTTGTTTGATTATAAAATTCCACCATGTGGGGTTTTCCAGTTTTTGGATTTACGGTGCCTTTTTCATCGCAGCTTGACAAAAGGTGTACAAGTTTATTTGGTTTTGGTTTGTAGGACAATAAAGTCAGCTCATTGTCGTAAGAAAATGCTGATGTTCCAGCTTTGCGCCCTTTTATATTACCCATTTCCTTCGGAATTTCTCCCTTGTTAGACCGTAAAGTACCAACAATAGTTAATTTATATGGTTCCACAAGTAATGACTTGGCAAGGGGAATGGATGTGAATCATTTATCCATTGTAATATTACGATTCGTTCCGTGCACAGTTTTAGTCAGCTTCTTTACATAATATTCACCCAGAGAAGTTGCTGTTGGATTAGACCCCTTTCCCAGATATGGGCTAGCATCTACCATATATTTTGTTCCACTATCGCAAACCATTACCAACTTCAACCCGTACTTAGCTGGCTTATTTGGGATATACATTCGAAATGAGCAATGCCCTCTAAAAGCCAGTAACTGTTCATCGATTGTTAAATACAAGCCGGGCACGTAGTTTTGACGGCATTTGGCGATAAAAAAATCCCATACTTTTCTTATAGGAGCAAATTTATCATTAACTATTGTTATTCTGACGCTTTTGTCGTCAAAGCGAAGGCACGCCATCAAAAATTTGAACCGCATTTTACCCATGGTAGACAAATACCGCGAGCCGCAATAGGTAGTATCAAAAAGATCGTCTGCCGTAAGGTGGTTATCTTTCTTAATGGCTGTAAGAACTAGGAGTCCTAGAAGGGCATATATCTCAGCTGCCTCAGTTTTGCCCATTTGAGAATTAGATTTCGCACGGCTCTGTATCTCGACGTTTGTCCACTGCACAATCTCGTCAATGATCTCAGGAGTTATAAACATCTTGAAGCATTCTAAAGGATCTTCTATTCCCTTGCATTCACGTGAAGGACCCCTAGCCTAGTGGACAAAGGTCATAGCCCGGCGATGTGATGTGCCTTTTTTAGTGGACCACTTGTGACACTTTATCTTCTGCGGCGAATGTCTGTACTGCTTCTACATCGCTTTTTTCTCCGCTAGTAGAGCAGTCGTCTTCTTCTTGCTCTGACGCACCCAACAACTCGAAATCTTCGTCATCACAAGTTTGCAAAAATTTCTCGATGTCAGCGTCAGTCAGTATTTTCTTAAAGCTCATTTTCTATTCTAAGAAACCAAAAAATTTAACTGCTTAACATAAACTAACATAAAATGCTTTAGATAAAATATTTATAAAAAGCAAATAAAGAAAAACTATACAGACACAAAAAATTACAGCAATTTGTATACCACCATATGAACTCAAAAAGTAACACTAAAGTTACTCTTCGTGCTTGCGACGAGTACCCACCTCTGAATTACAGCTTAACGAAGAAGAAAATTTGCCGTACGTCCACTCACAGCTAGCACTTGTCACCAACTAACGTTCTTAACAAAGAGAGCATAAATAACACACACACACACACACAAGATGTAACAGAAAGAGCAAATGAGCTTCGTCGATTCGACGAACAGTAACCGTCCAGGGTTAATTATGGTTTGTACATATAAAAACAAAACGGAACTCACTTTTTATAATGAAGGCAAATAAGCTGTAAAGAAATGTAATGATGTCATTGACCTTGATATTTCCGAAGCAACAACCCATAGTTTCGTCTCTTGTCTGCTTTAGTTTACTTTCAGAGAACAATGGTTGACATAAAAATCGGGCAGCGAATTAACCTGAAATTCCTTTTCAAACTTTATTATAGATAATTCTGGTAACTATTAGATTTAGTATACTCAAAAATTTCATAGGAATATTCTAAGACTAAAAATACCAGTACCCGCGCGTTTTTCAGTCATTGTAAATATTTTCTTATTTTTTGTAGCTTTAGATTATGAAATACAAAATCAGACGGAACCTATTATGTACTACTTTCAAAACATGTTGGCTACTTAATTAATATTAATTTTCGCTTTTATATGTAATAATTATCACCATTCTTTCAGTACACTTGTTTGGAATGTAATCTCTTCGACGATGACGATAAGAACCAATATCATTGCTCAGGATGTGGTATATGCAGAATTGGTGGATCTGATAGATTTTTTCATTGTGAAACTTGTAATATGTGTCTTCCAATTCAACTTCAAAATGGACATAAGGTAATATTAAAAATCCATATACATTTTAGAAGTTAGTTTATTGGAAAAATATACAAATTATTAAAATAAGCTTTAAGAAGCCAATTACGTCCACGTATCTAATTGTATAAATTATTAATATGTTTAATTCAAATGATCTTGACGTATTATAACTTTGTGTCAGTATAACGAACTGTTAATGCTGAGGAGAAAGTGCAACCGTTAATATTATCAATCATAGGCAAAATTTAGTTTGAAAGGTTTTTGATATTTTTGTAAGTGTAAAACAAAATTAAGAGACATACTGAGGTGGTAAGTAAATATAATAATAAATTAAATATTAAATTTAATAATAGTGGTAATTGTAATAATAATAATGTTTGTTTTTCTGTTAGATACATTAATATACAAATTAACAATATACTCTTATGGACTTAAAATATACAAAATTAGCAAAGATATGAAGACATAATAAAATATTTGCAGAGAATGACAAACGTTTTTGTAATATACTTGATAGAAAGAAACAACAATATTAAAATAAAAGAAGTGAAATAGATAATTTTCATAATTTTTGGTATAAAAAACTGACAAATTTCCATGATAAAATGACAGAACTTATGACCAAAGTATTAGGAAGCCTATTTAAATCGACCGATAATCTGTCTCCCTAGAATATTAAACATTCTTTCATCTGTAATAACATAAAAAATAGAACACTTACGAACAATAAGATATTATGTCAACAGCGTCAGCAGATAATTACTCACAGTGTCATAACTCGAGTTAAATTATACTGGAATAGAAACATTCTCACGGATCACACAGTAACACAATAGATCAGACATTACACTAACTTATAAACATATTAAAGAGACATACCTAATTGACGTTTCTATATCTAACACCCATATCTTCACTAAAAACGTACAGAAACGCAATAAATATATTTTTAATAGAAGAGAATCAGC
This sequence comes from Dermolepida albohirtum, assembly GCA_031893035.1. NCBI lineage: Eukaryota > Metazoa > Arthropoda > Insecta > Coleoptera > Scarabaeidae > Dermolepida > Dermolepida albohirtum. The sequence continues at coordinate 37,109 of JAVIWB010001562.1, read as the reverse complement.
AGCCATGGCATCAGAAGCAGGTCAAATTATACCAATTATAGTGTCTACCACTGGAGTAATTCCTAAACAACTTCATGAAAGCCTTATAATAATAATTAGAAACCACATCATAAGATAACACAATACTACCAACGACAAAGCCACAAATTTCAAGCTATATACAATAAAAACCCTTCGTGGATGAAAAACCCTGAAGTTTAATGAGCTCGTATCATTGAGGGTATAAATGTCGACACGTTAAAAATAATTATCACAAAGGTGCACCATTGGAAATGTTCTGGTCCTGATGGTGTGCAAAACTTCTGTAATGCTTCACGGATGTCATTAGAAATACACAGAGAATACGAAATTTTTTAATTAGAAATTACACGTCTCTCAAAAGGCCACAATAGTGGAGAACCTAAAAATGGTTCAATTATTTGGCTGCCAGCAATATACAAATTGCTTACCGCCTGCATCAACAAACATTAATGATAAAAACTCGTACGAAACAAATATGATCAGATATAATTAATAGTCACTATCCAAAAGTATGTGTCGAAACAATTAATTTGCCATGCAACCAAGGGGTCCGTGGCTTGGAATTTTAGACTTTCAACTACTGCATGACAAGCAGATATAATATTTCTTATGCCCTATTCCCACAAGAGCAAAGATAAATAAATGGAGGGAAAACGAAATATATGAAATGCTTGTAGAAGTGACAGACATGAATAAAAATGCCAAATTTAAAGCAGGAGAAAAGGAATATAATTTCGAAAGAGTTAATCAATTTGAATACATAAGGACAACAATATCAAGAAGAACATGAGATAGGTAAAAGAATCCTGGAAGGAAACAGCGTTAAGTCATTATCAAAAATATAAAGGATGAAGAATAGTCAAAATTAGGGCATACGAAACAATTTTAAAACTAGTCTTGTATGCAAGTGAAAATTGGATAATAATAAAAAGAGAGGAAACCAAACTAAAGATCTGGACGATCAAAATTCTTAGAAATATTTGGGGGTGTCAAGACAGTAGTTACGTTGAGAAGACGCACAAATAGGTAGATAGTGGACAGAAAACCAAGTACAACCCTAAAAGTTAGGGACTAAAGAGCTAGATAATTGGAAAGTATGCCAGAGGAGAAAATCTTTAAAAAATACTGCACTGGGCAGAAGGTAGAAAAGGAAGGGAACGACCAAACAAAACGGCTTTAAGAGATATGGAGAGAATTGGCTGAAAAAAGCAGTAAAGAACCGAAAAAAGTAGAAGCAAATAATAGGGACAATAGAGGCTAAAGATATCCAATATATATCGTTTATTCACTAGGCAGCACTAACAGTTGGTTCTTGCCTAACACAGTAGGATTTAAACAACCGCGATTAGATTTCGACCGCAAAGATTTAAAACAAAAAGAGGACGACTGATCCAGATTGCAGATTATAGAGAAACCACAACTATGTCAAACTTGTTGAAACGTAAGGATTTGTATATGCTATCCGAAATAACGTAGCCCTAATTTGAAACTATATTAACCAAAACCTTATGTAACGCCAGATGAATACATAAGATGTGGAGAACGTGGGGAAACTTCAAACCATTTAATTTTGGCGTGTAAATTGGTGCCACAGATAGAAAATATAAGAATGCATAACAAATAGGCAAAATTATATATCTAGAGCTATTGAAATTAAATAATATACTAACAATATTGCGAAATGGAATTTCATAAACCAGTTCTTAAAAAATTTCCAAAATCTAGAACTAACATAATCTGAAAAATCTTGGAGTAGCGAAGTAACAACAGGCTGTCGACACAAACAATACGATCAAAAGGGGGGAAGATAACTATTTAAATAGAAATAGATACAGTGAACAATTCAGAAAACATAGAACGCCACACAACAGATATTATTGACTTAACATCAGAAACAATTGAAAGCAAAAACGCAACAATTAATATTACGAAAAGATTAAGATGAATACAACGAAAAGTCACATAAGGTAAGAGACAGAAGAATAGAGTATAAAGCGGAATCCCAACACCTTGTAGTCGCTGGCAATAACACGGTATCACTGAAAATAACATTTGAAACAACATTAGAAAATGCAAGAGACACAAGATACAATAAAATATCACTACAGCTGAAGATCACTGATCACCTAAACAGTACTAATAAAGTTAATTCGATTGGTGTAAAAGAATATGAAATTATAGTTAGTTATTCGTTGACCAAATTATTAAAAATATCACTGGGCAATCAAAACGTGAATTGTTTTATTTTAAAGTCAGTAGGTTCTTATAGTTTGTCTTTACGTTTTTGCAGTTTTTCCTACTCATTGTTCTATGCTGACTCCTCTTTCCTCTTTTATTAGATCGATGCACACAGTCAAAATATATGTCAAAATCGAACCCACTAATGAATGATAAACCGATATAAATATGTAATTTTCGCTATAATATCAGTTTCCTCTTTAATAAAATATTCACAAAAGTCAACATTTATTGGGTTGGCAACTAAGTACTTTCGGTTTTGTAGTATAAAATAAAACACTTTTTTTTAAACAAAGAATAGTTTTTAATCAATTATATATTTTCCATTTTGCTCAATGACCTTTTGCCATCTTTCTTTCAGCTGCATGATTCCGCGCTCATAAAATTTCTGGTCCTTATCAGCAAAAAACTGAACCAGGTGCGAGTGAAGGTCATCGTCATTTGTGAAAGTTTTATCATTCAAAGAATTCTGCAAACTTCGAAATAAATGGTAATCAGATGGTGCTAGATCAGGGCTGTATGGGGGATGTGGCATCACTTCCCAGCCAAGCTCCAATAGTTTCCCACGAGTTGCCAAAGATGTGTGAGGCCTTGCATTATCTTGGTGGAAAACTACACCTTTCCGATTTGACAATTCTGGCTTGGGTTTGGTTCCTTGGAAGCACCTCAAAAAACACAACACCTTTGTAATCCCACAAAACTGACAGCATGATCTTTTTTGGATGCAATTCAGCTTTCGATGTGATTTGAGCTAGTTTATCGTGTTTGCTCCATGATCGTTTTCGAACTATGTTACTGTACAGGACCCATTTTTCATCACCAGTGATGATTCTTTTTAAGAAAGGGTCGGTTTCATTTCGTCTAAGGTGCATATCGCAAAAGTTGATTCTTTGTGTTAAATGAATTTCTTGCAATTCGTGAGATACCCAAATATCAAGCTTCTTAACTAGCCCAAGACATTTCAAATGTTTTTCAATTGTTGTGTGCGATACATGTAGCCTCTCCGCAAACTCTTGAACAGTTATATGACGATCCTCTTCAATTATGACTTTGATTTGGTTATCATCAACTTCAGTAGGCCGACCAGAACGTTGCTCATCTTTGAGGGAAGAATCTCCAGAACGGAATTTTTTATACCAATTCTGACACGTGCGCTCTGTTAAGCAATTAGCACCATAAACTTCACATATCTTTTTGTGAGCCGCAGCAGCTTTCTTTCCTTTACGGAAATAAAATAGTAAAATATGTCGAAAATGTTCGTTTCTGCACTCCATTTAAAATTAACCCACAACTAATAGCTTTAATAAAAATAACGCACTACTTGCTTCTGAAGTTACGTCAATGTGACTAGTATCACGCGACAAACGGTAAAGTACAGCACTAACATACGTTATACAAAAAATAAAGCAACGCTCTCTATCAGTAAAAAACCGAAAGTACTTAGTTGCCAACCCAATAGATTCTATGACATTTCATTCTTCTTACTTCATTATTACAATTCTATTCTATTCCAGTGACGTAAGAAAAATTATGATTTTTATTGTTGATTTCTGTTGTTGGCAGTTAAATATTCAAATATGATTTGACATTATTGTTTCTGAATCGAACATAGTTTCGACCTGTATGGAATTAGGAACAGTGTAGAGGTTGGTAATTTAATTTTGTTAATGATTTCGCAAAGCTAATAACTCTGTAAGAATTCTTTTTATTGAACTCATACTATGCTCAAATACTTTACCTTTCAGAGTTTTTTACTTTCATTCTATTACGCGATAAAATTTTTACTATTTCATAAGAAACAAAGTGTTCGTTTTACAAAAACATTCCTGGGCGTTTTGCTAAACTACCTGACCTGCCTAAACTACCTGATCTACCTTAACTTCTGTTTTGGTATTGTGCATTGCACTAAGTGTAAATAGATGATAAACAAATAGTCTTGAAAGTACAAATTCGATATATTTGGATGAATGAAACTAAACTAAACTTCGTTTAATGAATTTATATTTTTGCGAGCATCCTGCCCTCTAACCGTGTTTTGACAATATCGATAAAAAGTTGTTTATCATTTTAATTCAAATGTCTTTTATAAAAATATTGAATTATGCTAACAAATAGTGGAAATTTTCTAGAATCTCCAGTAAATTTAGGTAAAACTTGAATTTTGACGAATGTTATGTTTTGTGTCATATTTACAGTGAAAGGGGTTATTTCTATAAATTCTCTCTTTATTGGTGACCGTGAGTATAATTTTGGTTCTTTTTCTTGAATCAGCTTTTTTTAAAAACACTCAAGAATTTTAACAAGAAGATTTTTTGTTCGAAATTCACACAATACAGCAAACAATTCTCAAACTACAAGAAGCACTTATTACTAGAACTAAAACTAAAAATTATTGTCTATGAAAATTAGAGTACGCCTATATATAATATTCTTACTGATAGCTTAATGTTCAATAATATTTAAAGGATGATTAAATGTCCAAAGTTATTTATTTACTCTAAGATATTGAGTTGGTACATCTTTTGTTAGTGTTTATATAATTGTATCTTCTCAATATTAATGAAAATTAAACTTATTATATTACAAAAGATTTGATTTACATTAACACTAATAAAGTCACCATTGTCTTCCTGTATTCGTGCTGTTCGCTGTTTAAGCTTCGGTCAGACGCTGCTTCGTCCGTTCGGACCGGTTTATTTTGTTGCATCCTGGATACAGTTTTAGTTTGATTTGCCACAACGAGTTGAAACTCGCCAAATTTACTTCATGCAATTTTTATCATTCGAAAATTTGTTGGCAAACTCTACTGACTGCGCCAGTTATGTTGATCGATATAGCAAAGCTTATAATTACCAATTGCGACATTGCGAGATAGATGCACTCTCGCTTTTTCGTTCAATTCATTGGACGTGAGAGGGAGGCATGATGATTATTCAAGAATTTGATTGTTTATTTGTAATTACAATTTAAGTAGAAAATAAAGCACAGTAACGATTTTTAATTAATGCAATTTTATTTAACCTGCTTGTTCAGACTCTAATTATCAATAGTTATAATATTACAAACAGCAGACTAAATAATACGTTTCTTACAATTTACGATGTCATAACCATAACTTCTTAGAAAGCGATAAGAAAGATCTTCGTCACAATTTATGATGTGAGACTAAACATGTGCATACTAACCCATACGACGGCTTTTACTTATAATATAACATATTGCAACGAACCCGTCTTGTGCTTAATAGGGCAATAAATAAACGCTCGTATCAAACAAAGAACCCTTAATTATATAAATACCTTCCGTTAACTTCCTCGTTCTTAAATTTTTATTGGGACTTAGTTATCACAACACAGGATCTAAACGCTCTTACATGATCCCGTAACTTGACTGAACGGTAGCAATCTAAATATTCCCATAAAGTCGATAAACCAAGCAATCGATTTACATAAATCCAACCGCGTTGTCAGAAATGTAATTAGTCATTCCAATAAAGTAGACACGATTAGTAATTCAAAGTTGAACTTCTAAATGGCGTAAGGGAAGATAAAGGAAATCGATAAAAAGAGATCATAACCCGCCATTGGACTTTTAACCCACTAACGTTACGACGTATCTGCAGAACAAAAACGCTTATTATTATGGCCAAATAATTAGAAACCACCGGAAATAGCTTCTAATAAATATAAAGATAATCATTGTATGATTTATTAAATAAATTCTATTAATTAAAGCAAAATCAAAATATCAACGCGATTTATGGTAATGGTTCTTCGGCAGACAGATACAAGAGGGCGTTAAGAGTAACAAAGAACAATAAAAATGTACTCAATCGAATACATTAAGCAGAGATTAAAACTGTAGTTGTAAACAGTATATATATATATATATATATATATATAATGCAAGTTTGTAATGGTATGATATGGCAAATAATACGCATTATTGCGCAATAGTGCCTAACGTTATGCATTGGGTGACGTAAGTACCACATACATATAAAATGCACCGCGCCGGTTGGATACGACCAGTATTTAATAGTAAGCTACCGGATGAGTGTCGAGTTACAACGTGTATCCGGATAAACAAACATCTGTAATTAAGGGTATTGTGCAACGATGGGACGACAGAAGTGCTTAAGTATGGAAGAAATTGGAAAAATTAAAGCGTTCCATCAAGAAGGGTATTCCTCAAGGGCTACTGCAAAGAAAATAAGTCGATCACACCAGGTTGTGAACAATTTTATTAGGAATCCCGAGAATTATGGAAAACGTTTTAAAGGGCGAACAACATCCGTTACAACTAAGAGAGAACGTCGAGCCATATTACGCGAAGCATCGAATTCGGCATTAACGGCAAGACAAATCGCGAATAACGTTGGAACGAATGCATCGGTAAGAAGTGTACAGAAGTTACTGAAGACCTGTCTGCATTTAAAACGTTTGAAAATTAAACGACGGCCTCCTTTAAGGGAATTTCAGCGCACTGCACGTCTTCAGTTTGCTCAAGCAAAAATGGGGTGGACAAGGGAATGGCAAACTGTTATTTTCAGTGACGCGAAGAAGTTTAATTTAGATGGCCCGGATGGGTTTTCTTATTATTTCCACGATTTACGTAAAGATGAAGTGATTCAGTCACGAAGGCGAGCCGATGTTGGTTCAGTCATGGTATGGGGAGCTGTTTCCTATAACGGACCTGTTGATTTAGTAATAGTGAAGGGCAGACAGAATTCGGAAAAGTACGTCCAGCTGCTGCAACAGGTGAAAGACAAATTTTCCAACGTTATGGCAGGTGGGCCATTTATTTTCCAACAGGATAATGCCAGTATTCACACCGCGCGCATTGTTCGACGCTGGTTTCAAGAACAAGGCATGGAGGTTCTCGATTGGCCATCGCTCTCCCCCGACCTGAACATCATAGAAAATGTTTGGGGATGGTTGTCGCGTAAATTGTACTCCAATGCTACACAATTCAGTTGCGCTGACGAACTAGAGCAGGCGCTGAAACGAAGTTGGGCGGAACTTCCCGTTGACTACTTGAGAACCCTGTATAATTCCATTCCATCCCGACTATTTGAGGTTATAAGAAATAATGGCAAAAGTACTCATTATTGAACAATAAAGTATTTTGTTATTGCAAACGAATCTTTTATTTTGTAGATTGGTCGTATTCAAGTGGCGTTTAATTACTCTACTTATTGTCATTAGTAACGTACATTTGCACTGACTTTTACAAAAATTATATTTGGTACCTATATACATCTTTTTATCAACCCTCTTTATTTTCGAAAATAATAATTCCAGCGCTACCATGTTTATACCAACTATAAATGTCATATATGCAGTTGGTCCTATTCATGTTGCGCGGAGTGTATATAGTTTATATAGTTTAGTCAAAAGAGAGGTGAGGAAAATTATGTACAAAGTGTTATTTAGTAATATAGTACAATTTATCAATATTTTGTCGCTCCGCCCTTGGCCTTAATGACAGCCCGCACTCGTCGAGGCATATTTGCTACTAAATTGTAACACTCTGCCGGTGGTATTGCAGCCCATATTTCGCGAATTTTTGTTGATAATTCTGCTTTTGACAGGCATTTATGTTCCGTGATCTAGTTTTTAAGATACGCCACAAATTTTCAATGGGCGACAAATCGGGACTTTGTGGCGGCCAATCCAATACCTCCACTGTGTTTTCCTCGAACCAACGCATTACAACTCCCAATTTGTGGCAGGGCGCATTATCTTGCTGAAAAATGTATTGTGGAATATCCTGGTCGAATAGTTTTAGCACAGACGGTTCTAATACTTCCTCCAACATGGCTAAATAGCGTTGGCTATTCATCCGTCCATCGCACAGGTACACTTCTCCAACACCGTATGCAGACATACAACCCCAAACTATGATACTACCACCTCCAAATTTTACTGTGGGAATGATACATTGTGATTCATAAGCTTCCCCTTGCCTACGCTGAACGTATAGCGTGCCAGGTAGTCCCCAAAGCTGCCAGGCAAAAGAAGAAAGTTAGCACTTAGACAGGATTAATTTTGTTTAATGTTACATGTAGACTGAATTGCATACAACGATAAGAATATTAGTCATGAAGATGTACTTACATACCTCGATATTCGATTCATCAGACCAAAGAATCTTCGACCACTTCTCGATTGTCCAATTTTCATGTTGTTTGGCCCATAAATACCGCTTCTTTTTATGAGCGTCAGTTAAAAGCGGTTTACGTCGCGCTTTACACCCTCGTAAACCAGCACGCTGGAGACGCCTTCTCACTGTTTGCGCAGAAACTGTTACGCGATAACGCTGTTTTAGCTCACTGGCGAGCTGTTTCGACGATTTTTTTGCTATCATTGAGAGCCAGTCTTTGTAAAATTCTGTCTTCTCTAATCGAGGTACAGGGTTTTCTGCTACTTTTTGGTCTGTTAACAAACGACCCACTCTCCTGATAACGACTAATGGTTGTACGGACTGCAATTGCAGCTATTGATAACTTCTGGGAATGCAGTAGCACTATTTGAGCGCGTTCCCCTACCGACAACTCGCGTGTTTTAGGCATTTTTCTTCAACAAATAACTGACACAACGTGAAAAAATAGGATAATCTAATTGATCTCTACCACAAACTCACAAACGCACAAACGCACGTTGCTCACACACTGCTATAATGACACTAAATTTCTAAAATCCACAATTTCCCCTTTCCACCTATTTTTTTCAATAGGGGATTAACTAGGGTATTCAAAAACGCATTTCTGTAAATACTATTAACTATTTTTATGTGTCTAACACATCTGAGCATGGTTGTATATACATATAGAAAGAATAGACATAAGTAACTTATAAGTGAGAGAGAACATATCACTTTTTATACAAAATTTGTACAGAAAATATTTCAGTGTTAGAAGAAAAATAAGCCAATGCATCCAACACTTAAAGTACCTTAGAAAGATTGGAATTACGTGATTAAGTGTTATTTAAAAAATATTATATGTTTAAATTCTTCGTTGTTTTATAATTGTTCTTTACAACAATTATACAATAGTATAAATCCCCTATTCCACCATGAGATATAAATATTTCGTCAATTAAATTATAACTTTTTAAACTTTATGTTTAAAAACTTCAAATTTATCATCTTCACAATCTTTAAAAGATGAAAGTATTCATGATAAGACAGGGGTTTTCATTATATAATTTAAATGTTTTTATTCTAAGAAATAAACTATTTACCACATAAAATAATAGTACTGTTAAAGTATGAGTGGCTTAAAAATTAGTAATTCAGGCCAATTTTATTCTACATTTAAACCAATATTAATTCAGAAGTGTGAACATTATTAATTTTCATGAATTTCTCGTTCGCAGCCAACATTTTCATAACATAAATGATAATAAATATTATTTTGAATGTACGTCTAAAAAGATTTTGATTAACATTACTTCGTAATGTCCTTTGCAAGTAAAATGAGTGAAGTAAATAACATTCTTAGCTTTAATTGGCAGAAATTCGTTATCTAAAATTAGAGGAATGGGAAGGCGTCGAAAACCACATTCATGGTTATTCAAGGACTAGCGTGTCTGATGAAGACATTCCAAGTATTTGTTACCTTCTGGAATATAACCGTCGATTTACTGACGATTTCGGCTTTAGAAAAATGTTTGGATTCCTCGCTTTCTTACCGAAAATCAGAAACTGCAACAATTAGAGGTGAAATAGCGACTGTTTTCACGCCGTTTGAAAGCGATACTTTTTTGAATCGCATCATTTCTTGCTGCTACGTTAATCTGGTTTGATTAATTTGTACACAAATTGGGTTAGAATATTAATTTCATAAGCGCAATGTTTTAAAAAATAACAGGTTTTTATTCATTTTTTAAAACTATACTTTTTAAATAAAGCTTGATTTTATTTTTTATTTATTTAATCAGACGTCCTTATATCATTAGGTGTTGGACTATTTATCATATTATATTCTTTGTTATTTCTAATTAACCTCTTCTAGACTTTCCTGTCTTGCGCTATTATATTTATTTTCCCTCCCTAATTCTTCTGGACCCAATTATCTGTCTAACTTGCTCTTTCCTTTCCATCCTCTTTGTGGTCGCCCTACATTGTTTCTTTTCCGGTATTTTTAAATTATGTTGATTCATTGTTGTATGTTGTATGTTATTTTTGTAAAGTGATTGTGTTATTTTAACCATGTATTCGTCCATTCCTCTTTTCCTTAAACGTGTTCAAATATCATTCTTCCTTATCTTATCGAAGGCCTAGTATACCAGGTGTACCGGAAAGTCATTACCGGTTTTTCTAACAGATGTCACTAGGCTCAAGTATGCAATGTTATGATTTGACACATACGTTATTTTATTCTACTGATATCAAGCTTCAAACCCATACATGTTTTATTTTTCGAAAGTAACACTGTCATAGATTTATACCTCGTCGAATTTCGTGCCTGAAAAAGTACATATTACTTTTCTTATTTAATCAAAAGAAAAAACCGTTGAAAGTCGTTGGTCGCTGGTAAATACTTACGGTGAGCATGCTTCAACCATAGAAACATGTGAGACGTGGTTTAAAAAATGGTGATTTCGATGTACAAGACAAAGAACGTTATGGTAGACCGAAAATGTTTGAAGTGGCGAAACTGCAGGAGTTATGGATGAAGATCCAATCCAAACTCGAAAACAATTCACAAAAGCGTTAAATGTGGCCCAAGAAACCATTAGCAACCGATTACGAGCAATGGGAAAATTCCAAAAGATGGGAAAATTGGTGCCACATCAATTGAATGACAAGCATCGAAAAATCGTCTGTGCAATGCTGCTTCAAAGGTATGATAGAAAGTCATTTCTGCATCGAATAGTGACGAGTGATGAAAAATGGATTTATTTCGAAAACCCTAAGCGCAGAAAATCATAGTTATCATCTGGCGAAGCTGGCCTATCGGCTCCAAAGCCGTTTTACAGTACGATAACGCGCAGTTCATACAGCAAAACCGGTCAAGGAAGTGTTGAAAGCACTTGGATGGGACATAATATCGCATCCGCCGTATTCACCAGAGCTTGCCCCGTCCGATTATCACCTCTTCGTATCAATGGGACACGCGCTTGCGGAGTAGCACTTTGCCAATTTCGAGCAAGTTACAAAATTGCTCGATGGAGGGTTTTGCTCAAAGGACAAACAGTTTTTTTGGGATGGCCAGTACACTTGGTAAGTCTACGAAGCATATATGCATTCTCTTCCTTTCTTTAAAATTTTCTCCCCTAGTTGTTTCATTGCAAATGAAACCTCTCTGCTTCCGTTGAATCCATGTTGTGTGTTCTCTAGTCTTTCTCTCAGTCTGTTTTCCATTACTCTTAAATGTTTTTTCTGGTACACTAGTTGGAGTAATCCTTGATATCTCCCTATATATGTATATATTGGTAATATTATGCCGGTATTCCAAGCATTAGGTATTTCTTTTTTTATAATATTGTTTAGAAGATTTTCAAATATTTACCTTGTTTTGTCATCCATATATTTTATCATTTCTGGCGTAATTTCTTCATTCCCTGGTGTTTTTCCTAGCTCCAACCTATTAATCGCCATCATTAATTCTTGTATCGGTTGTGTAATATTTCCTTCTGTATGCTCCTCATGTATCCGTTCCTGCTCCTTCTTCCGATCTTCATTCATCAATTGTTCAAAATGTTGTCTTAATCTTTCGATTATTTATGTTTCGTCGGTTATGATTTTTCCTCTTTATCTTTATAATATATTTGATAGTCTTGGTGTTTTTCTGTTTTTTAACTGTCTTAGGGTACTATAAAATAATTTATTATTTTCTTCAAAGCCTTCTTTCATTTGCGTCCCAAATTCTATCCACGGTGTTTCTTTACTTCTTTTACTAGGTATTTAACTCCATTATTAGTCGTTTTATATTGGTTATAGTCATCTTCCTGTTTTGTCTTTAAGTGTCATCCATCTTTGTTTCTTTTCTTTGATCTTGTTTTGTAAGTCTTACGTCCACACTTACTTTTCTTTCTGTTTATGTCGTTTATTTTAATTGTTCCGCAGCTCTCCATAGCTGCTTGTATGACATTTTCTTTCAAGTATCGCCATTTATTTTCTATTCCGATTCTGTTTATTTGCATCTATATTATTTATTCTCGTTTTTAACTTTTCCTGCTATTTTCTCATTGTGTCCGATTGTTTCAGCATGTAGGTTTTGACCTTTTCCTTTAAAACTTTTCTTCTTATGGCTTGTTTTGTTTCCTCTGCTCTTTCCATTCATACTAGGAAGTAATTATTTCGAATTTCCGCTTGTCTGATTACCTTTACGTTCTTAATTTGTTTGTTTAATTTACTTTTGTTGCTCACTATGTATCTTTCTGAATATTTGTTGTTTCCCGCCCCACCTTTCACATGCTCCATCACTACAATTTTTCACGTTCCTCCATCTATTTCGCTTCCTCGTAATTTGTAAAAATTATCCTTCTTTTTTTTGTGTTGTTATTGTGCCTTTTCCTCTTCTTTCTTGTATTCACTGACTTGTAATTGTCGCTGTTCATATTTTCCTCTACTTCTATTTACGTTTTATTTCTTTATAGTTCAAGCGGCTCGACTGTGTCCTGCTTGTAATACAGTTTTCATCTGTTCGCATAAAAAAAGCCTACCAGACAGTTAATCCATCGGACCTTGAGGTTTTATCGTTACCCTCCTCTCACTTGCACCTGTCTCAGATTTGCCTGTCGTTCGTTTATTACCTGATCGTTCAATAGCTCGCAAATCCCCAAAATATGGGGTAATTTACTGAGCAAAGATCAAACGTGTCCGTACGATAGGAAACTCAATCTCATTTATTAAAATAATTTGCGCCTCGAATGGATGTTCTAACGTGCTAGTACTTTTCCATTTTATATAAATCCTGTTATAGTATGATATGGTATATCTACATTTAGTCTTATAGGACTATAAGATTTGCGTTGTGTGCATGTATGTCGCATAATACAGTTCAAAGATGTTATGGGAAGCTGTTTGACATTCTAGATCTTTGTGCTATACGGCTATTCGTCCTACTTGTATTATGGCTCATGCTGCAACCCTCATGTACGAGTGTAGCCGTTTATATTTCGGGAATAGCAAACAAAAAAAAGTTTTTATTATCGCAAATAGTTTTATTGCTTTTTAAAATATTCACCTTGAAAATCAATGCATTCGTTTAAACCAATCCGAAAAGCATTGCTGCCACTGTGAAGGCGGTATCTCCAAAATATATAAGTTTTGAATGCCTCAACTACCTCTTCCGGCGTAGAAAACCGTTGACCACGAAATTTATTCTTCACGTGCGAGAACAAAAAGAAATCACAAGGTGCTAGATCAGGGCTGTACGGCGGATGGCTTATCAAATCAATGTTTTGCCCGGTTCAATTGTTTGAACCGATCTGTGAGAGCTCGCATTGTCATGGTGGAGAATGATCGGTCGTTTTCGGGTTTGTTTTCCTTTTCTCAAAAACCTTTGGCAAACAAATAGTTGTCTGCCATTCGGAATTGACCGTTCTACAACTCTCTAAAGGCACGGTTGCAACGTGCGCGGTTTTTCTGAAAAACAGGCGACCATTTGTTTAGATGTGCTTCGAGCGCAAACAACTTTTGTTGGTTTTGGCTCATCTTGGAATACCCACACAGTCGACTGCTGTTTACTATCGGGCTCATACGTATAGATCCAAGATTCATTACCTGTGACGACTTTATAAATGTTCTTTGAAGCACCACCATTTATTTTTTTTGCATTTCTTGGCACCAATCGACGCGAGTCCTTTTTTGAGCGGTTGTTAAATTATGTGGTACCCAACGTGAACATAGCTTCTCAACGGCTAAATGTTCATGCAGGATCTTATGCACGCTGGTGTTACTAATACCTAGAGATGCCTCGATCTCACGATATGTCACATGACGGTCTTGCATTATCAATTCAGATACTACATTAATGTTTTCCGACACAACAACATTTGTGGGACGACCTTCACGAAATTCGTCCAAAGAACGCCCTCCAAGTTTGAATTCACTGTACCAACGATAAACTGTAGTTTTCGATGGTGCTTTATCACCATATAAAGAATTCAGCTCGTCGATGCATTGTTGTTGAGGTAATCTATGCCGAAAGTTACGAAAAATAATTGCACGAAAATGTTTGCGAGTTAATTCCATTTTTTCGCTGACATAAAATTTTCAAGTTACTGTCAACAATAGAAATAGCGACCGAATAATAAAATTGTCAAGGTAAATACAGGCTGTTTCACAAAGAATATACGTATTTCGAATGCATATATTTATTAAGCTTTAAGACATAAGAATATGGAACTTTGCACACATATTTACGAACCTCTCAAGTTCAGATTACAGATGTTCGATATGTCCTCCATCAGCGACACGAACAATATCACATCGATACTCAAATTTCTCCCATACTCGGGCAGGCATGTCCTTCGTCACTGATGTTATGGCAGTACGGATCCGGTTCTTCAACTCTTCCAGGTTCTGTGGGAGTGGTGGTACATAAACGTTGTCTTTAACGAAACCCCACTGGAAGAAGTGACAGGGTGTTAAATCCGGTGACCGTAGAGCCCAGCGGAGACATGCTAAGTCGCCAGCTCCTTGACGACCAGTCCAACGGTTCGGTAGAGTTTCATTCAGTTAATCACGCACTTGGCGACTCCAGTGAGGGGGTGTCCCGTCTTGTTGGAAAATGAAGTTGTCTTCGTACCGCCTCGGAAGCAACCAGTTTTGTAACATAGCCAGATACTGCTGACCGTTAACCGTGTTTCCATCAAAGAAGAATGGGCCGTAAACAGATGATCGAGATATCGCACAAAACACATAGATTTTAGGCGAATCTCGTAGATGTTCAATGGCTGCATGTGGGTTCTGTAGAACCCAAATTCGAACATTGTGTTTGTTTACCAGACTACTAATATGGAAAGTTGCTTCATCACTGAACACGATGCGTTGTGCGAAAGTGTTATCATTGTCAATAGCATCATGAATCTCGTTACAAAATGCCACACGTTTCCGTTTGTCATCAGGACGCAGAGCTTGTACCAACTGTAACTTGTACGGCTTCATAATCAATCGACGTCTCTAACACCCTAAATTGTTGTTGTAGGTAGTTGTAACTCCCGACTGGAACGACGAGTTGATTTTGAAGGATTACATGGGAAAGCAGTTTGAATTCGTGCAACGTTTTCTTCAGAAACACGAGGGCGGCTAGGATTCTTTCCTTTACATACACATTCTGTATCTACAAACTGTCGATACCATCTGCGAATGTTCCACCCATTCGGAAGATCAATTTAGTAGCTCAACCTGAAACTTCTTTGTACTGTAAGTAGCCATTTTAAACATATGACGGTTACCAAGAAAAACGGTAGATAACTGACATCTAGCGGCTATTAAATAAACTAGACTATGTATTCGTTTCTCCAATAGCCGAGCCGAGGCGCAGCTACCGATAGTTTGGACAAAATAATACTTCGTGGTCCATACTATCTTCTTCTGGGCTTCCGGGCTGGAGCCTCGTCACTGGTTTAACTGCCGACGTTTCGTACCCACTCATATGGGACATCTTCAGGACTCAACTACTGCTACTGTTTGGTGCACTCAAACTGGTGTAAGTCGATGGTGGACGGGTTTATATATGAGTGATGGGTGTATGTGAGCAATGGATCATGGCAAAATCCGTGAATCTATAGATATCTCTAAGCACTGCAATAACCTTAACCGTGATGATGGCTACCCCCTACACAACGCCTGGCAATCCTGCATCTGAAAACAACTCAACTGCAACCGTAACGCTCCATTGACCCATGACCCATTACCCATATATAAACCCGTCCACCATCGACTTACACCAGCAAACCAGCAGCAGTAGTTGAGACCTGAAGATGTCCCATACGAGTGGGTACGAAACGTCGGCAGTTAAACTAGTGACGAGGCTCCAGCCCGGAAGCCCAGAAGAAGATAGTATGGACCACGAAGTATGTGGGTACGAAACGTCGGCAGTTATACCAGTGACGCGGTTCCAGATCGGAAGCCCAGAAGAAGATACGTATATTCTTTTTGAAATACGCTGTATATTGTCAAAAATGACAAACTTCACGATGCAATCATCAGAGCGGAGGCAACACTAACAGTGTTGCCAGTTCCCAAAATATAAACGGCTACCCTCGTATAAGTACGGTCTAGAATAGTCAGATGAACGCCTTGGCGCCATATTTCAATGAAGAGCATCGATAAAAATACATGTTTGCCGCTCAGTAAGTGAATTGTATTTCAATTTTATATTCTCATTTTATTTTTGAACTTACGTATTCTTTTACATATGGATTGTATTTTTTTCTGTATGTTTTGACGTGATGCAACAGATGATGTAGAACATATTACCTTTTGCCCCGCAATCAGTACATGTTTTGCTCATGTATTTACAGCGTTAAAGTCCATTCGAACATCGTCGAAGCGTAGTAGACTTCATATGCGTTGAAGTCGACTCCTGAGTCAAGAATTAAGTATATTCCATTCAACCGTGTATGAATAATTATTGTCCGTTTGTATATATATATTTCTTGCTCCTTTATTTGTGAAAATAATGCTAAAAGCATACCTGGCCAGCGACCGTGTTAATTGCCCCAAACAATATTATTTATTTTATTGTAAATCAGCAAGCACAAAAGTGCATAGCCGTAATCACGAGCTAGAATTAGATTGGTAATATTAGTTTTAAAAAAAAATAGTGATTAAGGCTACAGCAAACAATCTTCAATGTATGCAGATTAATGGTTTTATTGTAGCACAGATACGTAATATTCATATCATGACTATTCTCGAATATAAGTCTTACTACGATACCAATTATGTCTAAGAAAAATGTTAATTATCTTAATATATTCGGAATGAATTTGTGTCGAGAATATATACGCATTATTCGGAACCCATCTTTGTGACATACATTTATAAGTAAATGTGTTAAAACTATATATTTTGCCTGTAATGCGTTTTGAGTTCTTAATTAATGAAAGTTGTATTATTTAGTTGTTATTGTCTCAATATTTATTGGTGCTTCCACACAAAAACTTGTACACAATCACAAAAATAAGACAAGTTTTTATTTATAAATAAACTATTTCTGAATATTGTTTTTTTAGCAAAGTAAAGTAGCAACTTCTTTTACCCGTTAAGAGTCGTCATTTGTTTATTTAATTGTGAAAAGATATTGCATGTTGTAAATGTCATATTCACCCGCGCAATGCTGTCTTGACAGACCATGATAATTTCATTCATAGAAAGACAGTAATACCACCTCAAGCAGCATCTTTGATATTTTCGTCTTATGAGTATTTAAAATAGTCATTGAGCCTAGTTTAATTAAGATATTGCAGTAAATGCTATACAGAGTATTTAACTTGATCTGCGTAAGCCATAGCTTTGGACTACTCGTTTTAAACATTCAGTTAAGATTAGTTTTTTAAGAAAAAAAAGTTTGCATGATATGATATTTTGATTTTTAAATGTTTGAACCGACTAATACTTTAAAGACTGGAAAAAGAAAACACATAATGGGTGTTTTTTAAGATGAATGAGCTTAACAGCTGATAATGTCAAACTGTGTTGCATTTCTGTTCAGTAAGGTTTGGCAAGTCATCATGAATCGTTTAACGCCAGAACAACGCTTCCAAATTGTGGAAATTTACTTTGAAAAAAATAAATCTGTTCACGAAGTTCATAGAGCACTTCGTCCATTTTACGGTCAACATAATCGGCCAACTGACAAAGCAATTCGTGCAGTTATTGATCATTTTCGCACTAATTTTACTCTTCTTTATTTAAAACCGTCAACAAGACAAAGAAATGTGCGTACCGAAGAGAATATTGCTGCTGTAGCGCGAAGTATTGAAGAAGACCCCGAAATGTCGATTCGTCGTCGTTTTCAACTTATTGGCCTTTGTCCTTCGACTACGTGGGGAAATTTTACGTAAGAATCTTGATTTACGTGTAAATTTACGTATAAAATATAGTTCGTGCAAGAATTGAAGCCAAACGACCATCGTTTGCGCCGTATTTTTGCTGATTGGGCTCATTTGAAACTGGCTGCAGATGAGCATTTTTATCAAAGAATTGTGTTTAGTGGTGAAGCTCATTTCTGGTTAAATGGCTACGTCAATAAGCAAAAGTGCCGTATTTGAAGCGAAGACAATCCTCAAACCGTTAGCGAATCACCATTACATCCATTAAAATTGACTGTTTGGTGCGGTTTACACGCTGGCGGCATCATCGGTCCTTATTCCTTTCGAAATGAGGAAGGAACTGCCGAGCCATGCTGACTGAATTTTTGTTTCCAAAAATTAATCAGCTAAATATCGACGACATTTGGTTCCAACAAGACGGCGCAACTTGCCACGCAGCGCGCTTAACAATCGATTTATTTCAAAATCAATTTGGTGACAACTTTATTTCCAGAAGTGGTTCTGTTCACTGGCCCCTTCGTTCGTGCGATTTAACGCCTCTGGATTACTTTTTATGGCGCTATGTTAAGTCATTGGTTTACGCCGACAAATCAGCAACTCTTGAAGCATTGGAAGACAATATTCAAGCCACCATTGACGCCATACGGCCAGATTTATTGGAAAAAGTAGTCAAAAATTGGATTGATCGAATGGACCATGTAACTCGTAGCCGCGGCAAACGTATGCCGGGAATAATATTTCAAAAATAAATGCCATGAAATTATTTACCAGATTATAATAAAAAAAATTTCATTCCAACAATATTTCTGTCTTGTATTAGCATTGTAAGTTCTCAAGCTCTTAAAAAGCACCCGATACTTAACGAGAGATCTTCAAAATGCATTAATACCAAAGCTTGGTTTACAGGAAATATGAGCAATTGCAGATTTATTTATATATTAATTTCAAATAAAATTCTTTTTGATATTAATTTATATAATTCTATATCTAAAATTGGGTGTATTTAGAGTTTTTAACTTCGGAAGAATACAAATAGTTTAAATTAATATAATATATAATATAATAATAAATAATTTTTGGAATTACTCGGATATTAGTGTAAGTTCGTTCCTAATCTTGTACATCTTATAAAACCAAAGACTTGTTTAAAAAAGGGTACTGTAATTAACAAAGAAATACAGAATACCCGAAATGATAACAATGAGTGTATCGTTATGAACACTCTCTGTTCATTCAGTTATCATTGCTCTATATAATAATTTCAACGAGAGATTTTCAAGTTAAAATTCGTAATAAACGTGTGTTTAAAGATACGATAGTATATCCTTTGTAAATTTTAGTGTGCTTATTGTTGCTTAGCCTTTACATTTCTTTGAAATAATTATAAAACTAACAATATGTGACACGTAATCTGAATACGTGTTCGGGTAATTGTTAGTTTCGATATGTTTAATATATATATCATATTACCTGTGTTGGTTATTAATTGAACTTTTTCAACAAATAACTATTGTTGACTAATTTTTCAATAAATCAGAATTGTTGTTGTGGATTTTCTTTATTTTTTTCTGGCGGCTCTAAGCTTTGTAATAGCACGTATACGCTAATCCACGTGCTTCAGTATTAGCATATAACTTCTAGGGATTATAATACTGTGGAGTCCTTTTAAGATTTTTTGATACAGAGAACCCTCTCTGACTTTCCGAGTTACTGAATAGTTCCAATCGTAGAAATACTTGAGGATATTTCACAGGTAGGATATACGGCCTATTGTGATTAATAATTAACGTTAGTGTGTAGCAGCGTAACAGTGCGCGTTTGTGTGTGTTCGCGTGGTTTGGGGTTTCTTGCCGTATAGGTATGCTTTTGTCCTGTAAGGGACCGTTGCGATATTTCCGTAAAATCTCATTTAGCATCATCAGGCCGTGCTCTCTGTCAAATGCTGTTCGTCTTACTGAATTCTTTTATTTCTTTAAATTAATCGTATACTGCGAACGATTTTATTTTAATGCTATTGTTGTTTTTAATAGTCTATTTATGAAGTTAGAATTATTTCTTTTGCCTGACCATCTAATATATTTTGTGACAGTGGAGGTACCAAAGGTACAAAAGAATTGTACGAATGCGTTAACGATTTCTATAGGTTATTTTGCTGATATTTCTATACAATGGGCAAAGTTGCTAATATAATCTACTGTGCTTAAGAAAATGCTATTTACTTGAAAAACTTCTGACAGAGCTTTTTGCACAGGTTTGTTCATAGTTCCATTAGTTTAAGTTGTACTGAGCGAACCGGTTGTCATACTCGTTTATTTGACAACATTCGCACTTATTTATGTATTTAATAATGTCCTGATGAGAACCCTACCAAAAATATTTGGTGCGGATTTCGTTAAACGTTTCTTTGATGTCCCTGTGTTATTACTTTCGTGAGTAGTTTTGATAATAAATAATTGATCATTTTTATCATTCACTACTAATACTGTTTTAATGCACTCTGTAAATTAATTGTACACGCTCTGTATAAAATTGAATAATTAGATCACAAAATTTTTGGTAAATTTCGCCTTAATATTAAATAAAGTAGCTACTTATTATTTAATTTTTTTCCTTTGCGAACGATTATTCTAGAAACTTGTTTTTCCTAGACAATTTCTTGACTAAATTGTGGAATGCCGTCTTATTTTTTTAAATATTTGTAAATTTTGTCCGTTTGTTGGCTTGCCTGACATTGGAAGGCTTTTTCCATCAACCCAATGAATTCAACTTATATCATATTAATTTTTAAATGTAATAAAACATCTGCGTTTTTGTTATATTTATCTGGTCTGTGAATAGCTTGATATTAATACTCAGCTAATTTTAATCACCAAACTTTCGTAAATATAGGGACGGAATTGTTTACATAAGAATGTGATTCTCAATAATTCCTGATATTTTCTTTCAGTTTTGAACCAAATTCTCGATACATAATAAAATGATTTATCTGACTTTATCGATCTCCGATAATATGTCAGCCACTGCAGTGGTAATATTGAATTCTTTGCTAAAATTCGAGTACTAAAGTAGGGGAGGATTTGATAAAATTTCTTTACTTAATTCAGAAGCTCTTACATATTCTATTTTGTGTCAATACTACACTTTTTTAAGTAATATTGGTTAAGTAAGTTGTGCAAAATTCGGAATTACCTTCATAAGTAGTCCAAGAAATTGTTCAATTTGTTTTATATTCATTTAGATATTTTTATTTTTTCATAATCCTAAAAACTTATCTCAGAAATTTTTGTATCAATGTGATTTCCCTTAAAAGAAATATTTATTTACATAATTTGTATGAAAATACAACGAAAAACGCTAATAAAGAGATGGGAAGGAAAATAAACAACAAATATAACATTTGGCTTGTAGATTTTCGTGATCATTGTCCATAGTTGCTTCTTGGCTTCCGGACTGGAACGGCGTCGCTGTCACTGCTGTCAAAAAAGTTTTTATTTAATTTTTGGCATGGATATGTGAATGACATTATAGCTTGCTTTACAGAAAGAAAAATTCAGTTAAATACATTCTTAAATTGTATTAATTCGATATATACTGATACACATTTCACACTAAAGATTGAAACAAATCAAAGTTTAAATTTCTTCGACTTAACTATTAGAACAGTTGATAAAACATTTCAATTTCCAATCTACTCCAAAACAATGACATGCTGAAACAGTTTCAGTGCAGCAGTGAGAAAATTAACAGCAACTCTGAGACTGTTCCTTGCAAAAGCGGACGAGACGTCTACAAATATTGTCTGCATATTGTATAATGTTAATTATAGAATCAAATTCATAGTGGAAATCAGGAGTGTATATATTGAATAATGTTGGGCTAAGTCTATATATAATCCATGTGACTATAATCTAGAACCAACCTTTTCGTTTTTCCTTGATTTAACAAAAATATTTATGTTGCGAAAGAGAACTATTATATTCCGAATAGCTTTTGGAGGAATATTATTCATTTTATCTTCTAATATATCTAAGTCAAGGCAATTATAAGTATATTTAATATCTAAGAATATACTTCCAACTGTTGTATTGTCCGTGAGAGCAATTTGTGTATCTGTAACGAGTTTCGTTAAGGCATCGATTATGCCCTTGGATTTTTTAAAAGTGGGTCAATATGTTGGTAAAATATTTTTATTCTCCAACCACCAATCCAGCTTATATTTAATAATACGCTCATAAATTTTTTTTATAGACGATATAAGTGGTATACGGTAATAAAATTCAACTAAATTGGAATTTTTACCTGATTTAAGAATTGGCACTATCAAAACTTCGTTAAGTACATTAACTTTTTCATTTTTCAGTCACATACAATTAAAGGTTGTAAGTAAATTTTCTTTGTGACTATTCAGTAGATGTTTTATAGCACATAATAGGTGTTATCAAAACTTTGGACAGTATAATTTATGTCATTTAGAATAATTTTCATTTCGTTGAAACAACGGCTCCGAAATAAAATGCTTGTTGTTTGTACAATTATTGATTTTACTGACTCTAAGAGAGACAAAATCAGGTGATAAATTACCTAGAAATGTTTTGTATTACTTCTCTTTTGTTGCAAGAATTTTTTGGAATATGTGGTTACTTTCCGTTTTAGATAATTTTCTAAAGTGCGGTTTGTATTAAAATTTCTAATAGCTTGTTTACGTTTATGTTATATATGTATTTATGTATCTGAGGTACATGTGCTTTCATTATTGTGAAAACTGCGTCAGCTGCTTGTACGAGTATGCAAAATTCTATTTTATTTTTAGAATTTGTATTGGGAGATTCAGGATAAAGTTTTGATAAATATTCAGTATAGAGCTCAATTTTATCTTGATCAATGTTGCATCTGCGTGTAGGATATATTGTGCTAGTGCTATCATTTTTATACATTAGAGTCATAATAATAGGCAAGTGATCCGATATGTAAGTTGCATCTAATACGCGCCATTGTATTCTTTGTCCTAAATTATGAGTGCATAAACTTAAATCAAGAGCAGATGCACCATGATTCAGATGAGATAGTCTAGTAAATGATCCGTCATTTAAAAAAATGCGATCGGCTGTATCTATTGCTTTCAAAAGAATATTACCAGCATTATCGTTTATTTCCCGAAAAAAAGTAGTATGGTAAGTATTAAAGTCGCCGCGTACCATAAATGGTGATGTCATTTATTTTTATTAAATTGAAAAAGTGGAACATCGAATTTATTTCAATTTAATCTCACATGAAGTCATCATTGATTTTACATTTTAAGTCAAGAACATTATAATTAATCGTTTTTTGAAGTAAAATAGCAACTCCATAATATCCGTCTTGGGATCTTGACTCATAACATCATTATTTTTAAATCGACATTCGAATTGTGGTTTACACTACGTTTCGCAGAAAACAATAATGTGAGATTTATACTCTGCAAACAAAACAACCTAAACTAGATTTTTTGGCAACAAGTGACTGAGCATTCCTCCACTGAACAATATTTAAATTATGAGTTTTTGAATCTAACAGAGTAATGGGGAAGGCAACATTGTAAAGTGCATATATGCATGTACATATATCGAAAGGGACAAAAATGTATTAACTTAAGTTGACTCCGATGTCTCGGTTGAGTAGTCTTGTGATATGTTAAATTCGAAGTCATAATACTGATTTAGTTGAAGAGCAGTGAGTATTCTTTTTTTTTTAACAAGATGCTTTAATCGTGATCTTAATGTATTCTTTTTAACAGTGTGAATGAATTTGATAAGTAATTTAAACACTTAAATCTTGTTAAATTTAATGTTTCAATAATTCCCATATCTTGTTCTCAATATTAAATACAGTAAATATTAAAATCGATGCTGCTTACATTTTCATTTTTAAAAACGTTTTTTTTTTGACAGGTCTTAGAGGTTTTCAATTTATTTTTTAAGCGTGGTTTCAAAAATTCTTTATTAGGCAATATAGGGATTGCGTCCTCATCAGAATGAATGCTTTGGACACAGTGATTTTTCGCGAATACTACCGGTTTCCGATTCATTTGAAGTAAGAATTGGCCTTTTCATTGAGCTTTTTTTATTTCAGGGGGATAATCTATATTTTGACCTTCTAAATTATTGATAGGGCATTCCGATGTAAAGTTACTTATTTTGCTAAACTTTGGTATTTTATGAATCTCAGCAGTAACAGCCGTTTCATTTAAATTATCTTCTTTATTTCAGGACATTTATTTGCAATGTGTCTCACTTTTTTATATTAAGCATTTTATTTCGTCTATTGTTATAAAAATTTGCAATAAATTAGCTTAATACCAAACTACGATTGAATCCAATATGCTATCATTTATGTCTAGAGCAATGTAAACTGTCTACGAAAACTTAAGGCATCTGTAGTAAAGCAAGTTAAGTCCTGCACTTATAAAACTGTTACGTAGAAGAAATGACTTTTAAACCTAGTCATCTATAACTTCATGCGGAATTGTTACGCCCCAATCACTGTGATTAATAATACAATAAATGAACGCCCGTATTCTTACCTTAAACGATCCTTTGCTTGGTCAACAGGGTGCTAAAACTATCTCAAAAAATCTCTGACAGTAAGAGGGAGGGGTTCGCTGTGAATATCATTCTAAAAGGCGTCGCAGTATCGTTACCCTGAAAGCCATTTGCCAATACTGCAGCTAAGGGAGATTCACAAAATACGTTTGGCATTCAACTATCATAAAAGGGGTTTCCTTATGTAACTAAAAAAACTTGCAGAACTAAAGTTACTAACTAGTCAGGAGGGAAAATATTTTCTAACTCAGTAAATACTACAGGTTTATTATGCCCACTATTAATTATTGGTATACAACTATAGCCAGAAATATAGTAACAATAAATAAAAAACAGTGTAGAATAGATCGGTATTTAAATAATGTCCAAATATATGTTGAAATAAAAAAAACTAATTATTCCCAACATACGTATAAATGTTCCACAATAACCATTCATATAAGACCACTTACATGAGTGCCACTTAATAAGTATATTCAAAAACAGAAGTAAATAGTGTTCAGCTTGTATGTTAACTACTTGTAAACAATAAAATAATTTATGACTAAGTTATAAAACAAAGTTTACTACATTATCCTTATGGAAAATAAACCAGGGTGAATAGTTACCAGCTGTCTGATGAACAAGTAATTGCGTTAAATCGTAATAATTATCAGTTGATTCATGAACAAGTAATTATGTTAAATCTATTGAGTATAAGTAAAGATTTAATATTTGTCAGCTGGTTAATGAATACAATGGCTACGTTAAACCACAGACTACATAAAAAACTAAATAATCTCGGCTCTCTAATGAACAAAACGTATACCTATAAAAATTTAAACTGTATAATTGCGGAAGGCTCTGGATCCGTGTCTACGTGTCAGTTCCTTTTTGCTTTTGAAGGGAGTTACAGATCCGCACATTTGCACATTCCTTACGGCAGCACTTCAAAGTGGAAGTAGTATGCCCAATTGGTCCTTTAGCAAGGTAATTACATTATAGTGAATTGAATATTACCACTCTTGGTCGGGTGAATATATGATAATCACAGAAATCACGAGTTTAGACCATATGTAAGAAAAATCCTAACGTCAAAGAGGAGGAAGAAAAAGAAAATTAGGTTACTGTGTAATACAATGGTTTGGAATTCATACCTCAAGTTGGATTGGAGGATTAATTAACGAAATTAATCGTCCTTCGTGTAAAACGCTAGCGCGGATTCGCGATGCAGCCTTATTTCACGAGGTCGCGGTATTTTCAACTTAGACTAACAATCTAAATCACAAGTCGATAAATTAATCGATCGGCATTCCAAATCACAAGTGAATTAATCGGCATAGTATTATTACAACATAACTTTGTAAGGTTAATTGCTTTTTTAATTTATTATACATATCTGAGTCGAATGAATTCTACTTGGTAACAGACGATAACTTAACGATACGAAGCTAGATATTCGACAGCATAACGAAAGGTCATTGCATTTATGTGTCTTTTAACATAACGTCAACACAAAAAAAAAAGGAAGACGAAGGAAAAAGGCAAATTACTGGCTCATTATTACAATTAGTTACAAAATATTGGGAATATATGGTTATATACCAATGACATTTATTAGATCCTCTCGCTGACACATATGAAAGGGCGGTAATAATATCAAAAGAATAAGTAATTACAGTAAGTAAATAACCGAAAATAAGAAAATTGATGTAGGCAGGGCCACAACAAAATTAATTATAATAGGATGCGAATCATTAAATACAAAATACAAGTGAATTAATCAAAAATATGAAAATTGAGTAATTATTCCCCATATAATTGTAATATTAATATTACAATTAGTTTGGTCTTCATAAAATAAGGACTAAAGCTAAAACTAGCACATAACAGAATGCTTGGTTAGTAGTATTACTCTCTTGGCTGGTGAAACTAGACGATATGTAGTAACAAATTTATCGTTCAATGTTATTCCTTTGTGTTTATTAATTAATTCGTTAACTATTTCTTTTGACTATAAATAAAAACATATTATTTGATGTTCTAGAAGCAAACAGTACGCTTTTGGGACCTATTAGCATACCAACACCGATAATAATTGTTGTTTTGAATATCATTTAATGCATACAATATTACAGCTTGTTCATGTTCTGGGAAATATATTTTACTGTTTACGTTTGTTTTTACAAGTGAGGCAATGTACTGTGTATTTATTTCACAACTGTCAATTAATTCGGTATTCATATTTGCATTACTATTATTACTTTCAACACCTCCGTGCGTGGAAGTATTGGGATTGGTGATAGATACATCATTCATCATGAATCATAATAAAACTACGATGTTGATGTTCGTATATAACATCAACTTCTATATATAAAATCACACCTTCTTGCTCGAATTGACAACAAGACGTCCCCCAACGCGCCGTGTGCGTATAGAGAGGAAAAACGAAATTTGTAGCCAATTTCTTACATATATAGCAGCATTAAAAACCAAAAGAAAAAGCCAAAGAAACCCTAAAAAATTTTAAACTAGTAAAATGAATTACAAATTAAAATAAAACAAAAAAAATTATCTTCTTGAGTACTGCTTCTTACTACACACTTTAATGTCTTCTAGTACTCGATATGAAACATTTATTCATAGAATATCATTTCATTTTCAAGCAATATTAACACGTATTCAGGCACATAATATCACGACTCAACCGTGAAGATCGTACTTTAGAATTCCAAATGTGTTTTATTATAATAAACAAATACACAGCATATTGGTGGCAAGTACAATTTTTGTGAAAAACAGTTCTGGTACCGGTGTTAGAGAGAAATTGGTGAGATATTGTATTGAATTCTAACTGTAATTGGAAACATCGGACCATTTAAATGGAGAACGGAAGGATTTGAAGTTTACTTAGAAAGAGTAGAGCATCTATTCAATAAAGTAACAGATTATATGAAAATTTCCATGTTTGTACCATTAGCTGGAAGGAGTGTTTATCAAACTCTTAAGAATTTATCGACAGCAAAGTAACAGAATTAATGTAAATATATGCAATGTGTCTTAAGTATTATTCGCCTCCGGTATTGGAAATTTATGAAAGATTTATGCTCAACAAATGTAATCAAATGCTTAATCGGAATGTAGTAGAATACATAGTGAAGATACGTAAACTGGAAATTACTTAATTTTTCATCTTTCTTAGATGGTGCATTAAGAGATGGTTTGATTGTGGGTTGGGTTCAGAAAGAAAGTATTCAAAAAAGATAATTGTTACAAGAAAAATTAACCTTCTCTGAAGCATATTAATCAGCTCTAATAGCAGAGTAGACTGAAAAGCATGTGAAGACTTGGTCTGGTAGTAGCAATGCTAACGTGAATTAAATTAATAAGAAACGATTACAAATGAAAGTACCAAAACAAAAAACAGACAATATGGTGGAATAAACAAAAAGACACCTGTGCAATAGTAGTAAATGCATAGTTGTAAATTCAATAAATGTAGAAACAGCAATTCAAAGGAGAAGTTTTATGCAGTAAAATGGAGTGTTATGCTTGTTCAATGTTTGGGCATGTAGAGCAGTTATGTTCAACAAAGAAGTAGGTCATGGTAGAAGTAAGCACTGCCATCAATGGATAAACCATTATATGCACGTGTAAATAGTGATTTATTTAGTTTAAACAATATTGAGAGTGCTATTGTGTCGACGCATTGAATCGATTTAAGACTAAACAATAGTATTTTATGTTTACACAGAACCATGTAATGTCAGTTACTAGTTTAGATAACTGTTAAATTTATCTTTGAGTTAAACGCTGTTTCTGGCCAAGATATCAAGTCTGTAGGTGAATGTTTGGTTAATATATGTGTATTATGACTCTAAATCTTATAAATAGAAACTGGTTGAGTGTGTTATCTTAAAAAAGCCAAAGATTTATTGTTTAAATGGTCACGGGGTTATAGAGATTTAAAGTTAGACAGTTAAAATATAGTAGTAATTTAAAAATCAGTACAAAAATGTTTTTCATTCATATTTATGGAGTTTTATTAATAAGTTAGAGGTTAAACTCAGCGTTAAATGTAATGTTGTATACATTCTGAAAAAGCATACTCTGTACCTTATATTTTAAAACTAAGAATTGACAGAAGTTAAATTAGATGGTACAAGTAGGAATTTTCAAACTCGTTACATATTTTGAATGGATTTCCCTCATTGTAGGATAGAAATGTAAGAATTTGCACCGATTGTCGGGTTGCTATTAACAAAATATTGATGTTATTGGTCAATACCCATTACTAGCGCCAATGATATCACATAGGGTTGTTGCAGTATACCAGGTTATCGTACGGTGTTGCGTCAGCACCAACTATATTTTAGGCAGTGATATCAGATTCTACGTGGAATACCGAATGTAAATTATTGTTTAGACGAAAAACAAAAAAAGGAAAACTTCTTTAGTTTGCATGATTCACTCGAGGTTGTCCAAAACAGGATGCCGCTTGCTAGCCTGCTCAGTCGAAAACTGTCCTGTCGGTTAAAATAAACGCGTCACCTTGTACCTCAGCGTCTGGGTTAGTAACAAAGACTTTCGACCTAGAAAAAGAAAAAACTTGCAGAACTATAATAGGTAATAGTTCTTGTTAAATTGTTCATAGTAGACAATAAACATAAATAAGTTTCAGTTAATATAAGTTAAATTTGCAATAAATGAAAGGAGAGATCGATCGGAAGGAAATTTCATAAAGATCTCAGGGAAAGAAAGAAATTTTAAAATAATCATAGTTAGTAAGTAATATTAGGAAACGAATAAGTGTGTGTGCGCGCGTGTGTGTGTGTGAGCGCGCGCGTGTGCGTGTGTGTGTGTAGATTTCAAAGAAATATTATTTTTAAAAGGATATATGTTAGAAAGTTGAAATTACAGAATACAAATGTAAGGCTATGATTATATCTCTAAATTGAAATATTTAATTTAGAAAGCGTGTGTTTATTGAGACAAAAAGAAAAAGCGAATAAGAAAATGATTAGAATTTTATGATTTATAATTAAAAATAATACCAACCGTTAAGAATATTCTACGAAAAACGATTCGCAATTTTTTTTACTTAATTCTTATTGGATATTTCAATCATCGCTCGTAAATCTAGTATCAATCCAAATTAAAATGAAAATAAAAGAATGTATAAAGCTTTTTATAAAATGGCAATCATATAACTACTTACAATTGAGATTAATGTTGTATAATGTAAAGTGACTATAAACAGTGAATAATAACTTTTAAGTTTGTATAGAAGTGTTTAACAAATTAAAAAAAAACAATTATACCTGTTACAATAGGGTTATAAACAAATAGTGAATGTGTGTCATTGATATTATTAATAAATAAGGGGAATAGCCTAGGGCACATATACCACTTATGAAAAGGAATTGGAACCATAACGATACGCTTTAAGATTTATTTTATTAAATAATGATAATGGGGTCACTGTTTAGACTTTCAATAAAAGGTTTATTTTAATAATAAGATTTAATTTATATTATTAAAGAGATGTATAATACACAAATAGTTAAATATTTGACATATTTTATTTAATCAAATCTCCATACACATACACACACACATCAGTAGATGAAATTTAAAAAAAACATGCACGCTTAGTGAAACAAAACGTATATTTCTACAAAACTATATCTACGAGACAAATGATGACTTAATGATTTCTTTACAAATATTAGGCAACCGCGATACAAGTTTCTGGAGCGTATCCATCCAAATAAAATTTCTTTGAGTTTATCATTATTTGATTCGGAAAATGCAATAACCGGGTTATGCTTTGATTTTTTGTTTATCTTGAGCTATATCATATCAGAGCGGTATTCAATCCCATGACCTTGAGATAAAGTGAAAATATAAACAAATAAGCAAAATATATATAAACAAAATAAGTTGTTACGCCCCTTCACACACTAGACTTTAGTGTAGCACCACAAGCCCGTATTGCTTACCTTAAAAAAACTTACAATTCTTGTAATCACTGAAGGTTGATATATAACCCCTTGCCACATTAATTTTCGAATTCTGTATACGTATTTCGACAACTAAGTTGTGATCATCAGCAGATAATTAAAAAGTGTCGTACCTGGTAAACTACGGCGAAAAACACCCGTACGAAAACAAACTCCGTACGCGATCCGTCAGGTGCGACAGTTTTTAATTATCTGCTAATGATGACAACTTAGTTGTCGAAATACGTATAAAAATTCAAAATGAATGTGGCAAGGGGTTATATATCAACCTTCAGTGATTAAATGAATCAACCACAGGCTCCATCAAAATTACCTTACAATTCTTTGTTACTCTTAGGGAGGAATCAACCAGTTAATTCGGAGGGGAGCAGGTGGTAGGGACGCTACAGCGTTTAATCCCTAGAAGTATTCCTGCTGATGCTGAAGCACATGGATCCTCCAATACAGCAAATAATTAATACATAAAGAACAATTCTGGTATCTAATATATCAAAGTTATATATATATATATATACATATATAAATCAACAAGTTATTAATATGGAAAGAATGATTGTGATATCTTAGATTTCAAAGTTATTTGTATAAATACCAGCAGTTAATTAATATTGAAAGAATACCGATACGCGATTCCCTAGGGGACTTTCCCCTCCCAATTTCTTGAAAAACTTCCGCTATTTCCCGATCTGAGTTGTCCTAATTAATTCTTTATAATCCGCGCACTTCGCCCTGTACACCAAGGCACTGAACCCCTAAATTCGCGTTGTCGCACTCGCATTAATTATCGCTTTGTTAACTTTACTCGCGATCGCCTCTACATCTTCGCGGCTCGCGCTATTTACTAAATCCGGTATAACGTTTCCCGTTTTCCTATTCAACGCGTCTTTAAAAACATCCCAATCAGCTTTTTTTAGCGCAGAAACCCCTTTTAACTACTCGCTCGTATCTAACCCTTTCATTATTTATAATCAATTTGTGCTATGTCAACATTTCCTCGTTAGAAAGTTGCCAGTCACTCACGATCCTGTACGCGCTATCGTTTGCCGTGATGAAATCAATGAAACTGAACCCGCGATATCCCACAAATGTGGGTTCATCGTTATTATTCAAAACCGCAAGCCAATTACTTTCCAAAAATTGTTCAAATTCGCGCCCGCGTTGTTCCTCGATCGGACTATTCCATAATCGACTTTTACTATTCCCGTCCAATCCGATGATTACTTTGCTCTCGTTTAAATTAAGTCGCGTAATAAATTCGTGGAATTTTCTAAGTTTATTCTAAACACGCCTGGGTTCCTATCCTCGGGCGGTAAGTAAATGGAAACTACAATGACGTTTAACCCCTTACCGTTTGAAATACCGACACTAACAACGTCCGAACTACTTTTATCGCTAAGCGTAATGCCTTTAAGGTCATTATTCGCGATTACTACGGCCGCTCTAAGTCTCTGTAGATTGCCCTTATCATTTGTATTACTAACATAGTGTACTTTAAACTGCGCAGGAAATCCACATACTTTGCCCTTAATCACATACGATTCCAATATTATAGCGATGCTAATTTTATCCCGAATTATTTTATTCTAGACACTCCGGGGCCGGTTTGCCACGCCCTAAATTAATTTGGACCCACGAATTAAAACCGACGTTGTTATTTACCGCTTGCATTTGCGCAGTACCCGGCGTACTATCTATTGAAGTTAATGCGTTTCTTCTCCTCCTCCAGGAGACGCTTCAAAGACGCACAGCCCCTGTATTAGGCCCCGTGCTTAGTGTCGATACCCGGAATTCGCACACCACGCATTTGATTATTTCCGAAATGCACTTAGATCTATCGTGGTCCCCGCCACAATTCTTGCAAGTTAATTGCCCTTTGCAGCCCTTCGCTTTGTGCCCCGACTTAAGGCACTTATAACAATAGTGTACATTGCTATAATCGTGCACGTTACAAATCTGCCACGTGACTTTTACTTTCTTGTCAACGACAAGCTGCTTAAATTTGTCGCTCATAACGCAAATCGCATTCCTAATACCGCGCTCCGTATCCCTCTTATTCGAAAAGAATCTCATTAACTTTACGTCACTGGATAATTTTCCCGCGCTATCGTAGTTTGCTTCTATCGCCTCGTTTTGCTGACGCAAACAGTAATACCTCAGCATTTTTTAAACCCTCGTCGATTCTAACGCTTCTACGCTTTCGCCGACGTCATTTTTTCCGCGACCGAAACTTTTAACTTTTCCGCGTTCTTTTTCGTGCTACATTCGACGAAAACCGCGTCCTCTTTCCCTTTACGCACGCCGCACATCCCTATTTTATTACTGACTACGTCAACTTTCTGCGCCAGCTCCTTAGCTTGTTCCACCGTCTGCTTTTTGTTTTCTGTGTGAATTTTCATCGTCACTGATTCAGTCCTTAATTTGTCTGCGTATAATATGCGCTCTGGTTTCCCAGCTGCACACATCATTACTATGTCGTCCGCGGCGCTATCGCGCATCCGCTGTTCACCCACTATTTGTAGCATTTTTGCTACCATGTCGCGAAGTTTTTTCCTATCTTCGACCCTCAGTGTTTCCGCCTTGGTCGGGACCATTTCACAAATCGCCACCGTTAAGTGGCGCGCTTTAATTAATCTGTCCTCCACGGACACTTTGTCGTCGTCGACGACCGCCCTCTGAAAACTCTCCCTTCGGGAATCTACTGTTACCCCCAGGTTGGTGGACGCGTTGGACACTCCGGTGTCAACCATATTAATTACTTCGCGAAATTAACTATACCATATTTGAAATTTAAAAAACAAAATAATCGAACAAGTAAAATAAGTAGAACCGAAATACTAATACGTTAATAGCGTTACTAAATTAAATGTAAATAACACAGCCAAACAAACAAGAACGGAAATTTAGAAAAATAAAATTATTAGTTATAGCTAATCGACTAGTTAATTAATTTAAACTGTAAACTCAATTTAATCGTCGAAATTAAAATACTTCAATTTCTTACCTTGATACCTCTCCTCGAAACTGCGATCGCTATGCCGTTGCCGTACACCTCACGCTTCTAGAATAATTTAGAAAGTTCGACTTTCTCTTTATTTAACACGTGAGTTTACAATTTTTATCTAATTAAAATGCACTTGCGGTTTTTGTAAATCGCTTGAAACAAATATTAAATCTGTTATAGCGATTTAAACTTATTGTTTCAACTCCCCCCCCCCCCCCCCCCACACACACATTGTAGAAGAAATAAAACGTCTCCACCTTTGTGTGTAGCATTTAGAGATACCTCAGATCTTGACAATCAGATTTGGAGATCAAATCAAACGCCGAAAAGATATCTGGATTTTTTCTATTACGCTGACATTATTTTTCCGACTTTCGCAGAATAGGCATTGATCAATAATAACATATTACGAAAATTGTTAAATCTAGATGCCCATAAACCTCACATATTCTGTGATGCGCCAAAAACAAAATGGTGTTGGTTGTGCATTTGTAGAAGTTACTCGTCTATATTTCTGTATTTTCAGCAGAAGCTTATGCTATTCTACGTGCCTTGGAATATATTTATACTGTTCGAGTAAAACGTGCTACAATTCTATCAGATCCACTATCTGTATTACAAGTACTTTCATTTAATAAAACTTAATTATATGACAATACTTGTCCTAGAATCCGGTGCTCCGCCTGTGGCACTACACCGGATTGTATTACAAGTACTGGAGTCGACATGGAAACCATATTATAACCAGATAAAATTAGTTAGCATAACTGATTAGATTGAGTTACTTCATAAATTTTATATGGGCCAGGACTTATGGTCGGTATTAAATATAATGAAGTAGTAGATGGCTAAGCCAGAGAGCTGTAATTTAGAGCATCTAGTTGAGGAAGCTGGTGTAAAAACGTATATATATATATATATATATATATATATATACGACGAAACGTCGGTAGCAGAATCATCGAAGACGCGGTTTCGTTGCACTGTTGCGTTAACAACGAAAGTACTAGCAGCAGCTAAGCCCTGAAGATGTCCCATACAAGTGATGACGAAACGTCAGTAACAGAATTATCGAAGACGCGGTTCTAGCCCGAACACCAAGATTTAAAAGGTTTGCATAAACGTATACACGTTTCACGACTTGGGAGACCCTTCAAGGCATTTACAAGACAGCTACGAAAATATAGGGATTTCCGACAAAGGTATTATACAACAGAATCACAAGTTCAAAATTAAATTTTTTAAATTTTTTGAAATAGTATTAAATAGTTCAGGATATCTTTTGCGTTAGGGTTAATACGTTAAATAGTCATTCTGCCTTCAGCGCAACTATACTATTGTATACGTTACGACTATCTTGTAAATGCTATTCCTAGGTTACACATCGTGCTATTACACTAAATAGCATCGACTGTCAGGGTTCGCGATATCATTTTGCTTGAATATCAACATATAATAAACCCTTATGTGTTGACATTGCCTCCACCGGGATTGCGTTGATGATATATCCTTTAGAGTAATTGACAAAATATATATTCTCATTTGAAAGATGATTTATTATTTCAGAAATAGTTGTTTGTTTTGTACTCTTTACAGTGCCTGCTGTTAAGCAAACACTTATTACTGTTTTAAGACATGGATAGTATTTGAGTTAGTTGTGTGTTGGGTACGTGTAAAAGCCCGTTTGGCGTCGCCACGCTGGTATAAAAACGTATGTATATATATATATATATATATAACGGGTTTTCCAATAAGGACTTGACAACTTTTTTTCAAAATAAAATGCAGACCATTTGAGATATTTCAAAAACTTTATTATCGGGTTGAAGTACAATCAAAACATTTATGAATGGAACTCGACTTCGTTCATATGGCCACCGCGGGCACGTTTGCAGCGGTCGATTAGATTGGACCCAATTTTCGATGACTCGGCCACACAATTCGGCCGAAACGGCTGCTATTTCGCGTTCAATGTTGGCTCTGAGCTCTTCCAACGTTGTCGGCTTGTTGGCATAGACCAACGACTTGACGTAGCCCCAAAGAAAAAAGTCTAGAGGCGTTAAATCGCACGAACGAGGCGGCCAATCGACTGGTCTATTTCTTGAGATAACAGGCTCATCAAACTTACTCTTCAATAAATCGATTGTAACGTGTGCTGTGTGGCTTGTGGCACCGTCCTGCTGAAACCACATGTTGTCCAAGTCCATATCTTCCAATTCGGGCCAAAAATAATCGGTAATCATGGCGCGATAACAATTACCATTCACAGTAACGTGACGATCATCATCGTCGACGAAAAAATATGGCCCTATGACGCCGCCGGCATGCAAACCGCACCAAACAGTTATTTTTTGTGGATGAAGTGGTGTCTCATGAAGCACATGTGGATTTTCACCCGACCATTAACGCATATTTTGCTTATTGACGAACCCATTGAGCCAAAAGTGAGCTTCGTCACTGAAAATGATTTTGCGATGAAATTGATCATCTTGGCGCATCTTTTCCAGAGCCCAATCGGAGAACGTACGTCACTTCAAATGGTCCATCGGCTTCAATTCTTGAGTCAGCTTGATCTTGTATGGCTGTAAACCAAGATCCTTACGCAAAATTCGCCATAAAGTGGTCTGGGCGATGCCCAACTTTTGAGAACGCCGTGGAATTGACTGATTTGGATCATTTGCTACGGACGTTTCAACGGTAGCGATATTTTCGACGCTTCGACCAACCCGTTGTCTCACTGGCACGGCAACATCACACAACGAATATGTATGCCTGTCTACTAGGGCGAGAATTACGACCGAAAATCGGAGTTAACGCTCTTAAAGTAGCGGTCACCGACTCCGAATTTATGTAGTAAATTTTTACATTTTGCAGACGTTGTTCGTTCGTATACTTTACCATGATGAAAATGTTAAGTTTACTGAATAAATTGACAGTGACAGTTCGATGATTAGTGAAAGGGTGCGTTCACAAATTGAATTAAAAGTTGTCAAGTCCCTATTGGAAAACCCTTTATATATACACGAGAGTGGTCTGAAAAGTTTCCGACCTCAACGTGAAGATGGCAGCACTCATCAATAAAAGCTAGGGAATGTAGTTGTGTATCTATTGTCAGGTACTCACTAAAGTTCCAGCTATTTTGCACGCGCAGTTGTTATTTGACAGTCGTTTGAGTGAATCGATGTGAGTGTCGACTATCGAGGTGTCATTAAATATTTGTTTTTGAAAGGTAATACCCCTACGCAAA
>JAVIWB010001561.1:0-23848 GCA_031893035.1 Dermolepida albohirtum | reverse complement strand
ACCCGTTTAGAGTAAAAAACACCGTACTTAAGAGTAAAATTCGTATAGCGCTATAGGACTTAAAGCAGGGGGGTTTCGAACAGGGTCTTCTGATGGGGTGGGTAACACATACTAATCATTTCGGATCCCTTGTCACGGTTGACGGTGAAGCATCGATCATTAAAAATGGCCGCCACACTGTAGTAGGTATAGTTACACACACAGGCACATACATATGTGTACTAGATGTAGACGCGCGTGGCTTCGTGTGAGTACAGGCTTCATTTTGTTAACACTGCACAAAGAAACGTAGCCAGCTGTCTGTCTCGTTTTATCGGTTTGTGTTTTGCCTCCTTCTTACTTCTCCCATCTTTTGCCCACGGTCGTCCATATCTAAACAAAGCCCCCAAAACACTTGAGAGGTGACTAAGATAAGATTGCTGGGGTTTAATTTCCGATAGATAGTAGAGTAGTAGCATTTATTTGTATATACCGTGGGGAGAACGATACATGTACGTAAGTTATTAGTTTTAATACCGCGTATATACGCTTACGTACATATGTATTTATAATTTTTAGCTTTAACTTTTAAATAAATTTAAAATTTATGACATATAGAACGTTTTCACTTTATTTTAAAATAATTATTATGAAACTAACTAAAAGTTGAGAAGAAATAATTTTATTTGTGTAAATAGGTCTTTATATGCTTGTTTGAGAAGTCTACCTGATCCTTTACACATTCTAGAGATATACATATTATTTTGTTCATTAATTTGTATGTTGGCCCTATGCGACCCTAAGAACTAATCATTTTGATGTAGAATAATTAATTTGTACATAGTTTCTTTCCTAATATAATAAAAATTTGTTTCTATGTTCATTTGTTAAAGTAGATGATTTGCTATAAAATTATTTTGGATAGTGTCGGTTTTTGTACATAACACACTACGAGGATAATTTGATGGGAAGTGAGCACAACTATTTGCACCATCATTCGGGAAAATGCAGCGCTATATTCTAATTCTGTCATCTTTTTCATGGTAGCGAATGAAATTTGTAACTTTAAATTTAAAGTTACATTAGTGTAAATAGAGTGTTTAAGTTGGAATTTATAAAATAACCATTGTCGCAATCTAATATTTATTACTTAAAAGACTAAACGAACTTTACCAGATTTTTAACAAACAAAACAGTTTTCAGAAATGAACTAAACAGTTCTCATCAATGCTGCAAAATCATCAGTTCCATACCAACTCTATACTATGCTAGCTCTCTCAAAGAAAGCCAAAGCATTTATATCAGCTGGTAAGGTAATTACTATGAAATTTTTAGAATTCTAAAGGGATAATTTTTATGGATTATATTACAAAGAGTCAACCCGTTAACCAGTATTATGTCGCTCTACTGCACAAATTGAAGAAAGGAAGTTCTAGAATGGTTCACGTTCTCATACCAGTCAAATTGATCGTGAAAAATTGGATTAATTGAAACTTCGGGTTATGCTTCACCCACTCTATTCGCTAGATCAAGCTTTAACACAGATTTTGTCTTGTTTAAAAGAAGTTTCGGTCAGATGTAAAACTTATTGATGAACAATATTTTAAATTATATATGGAATAATAAAACTTCAGCATTTTTGCTACAAGTACGTTAAAGTTGAGCAATATTTTGAAAAACAATAAAAAGCTTAATGCTCTAAACTCATCTGTTTCATCAATTTCATGCTAATCTGTAGACATTTTTAGAAAAATACGAATAATAATTGCGTTAAACATTTGAATGAATACTCTGGACAACCCCACTATATGTTGAGGCGTTTTTTTTGAAATAATGCGACAACGAGAGGTATTCGAATATGCTACAAAAAAGTTTATTACGGATCTACTTATAATATACTGTTTATTCCAGGGGATTTACTTCTTCGTTTACATAATCTGTTTATTAAACATGCCACAAAGATCAGGATGCTGTTCCTTAAGCTATTTTAAAAATTTTTCTTCTTGGAAGATACAGAGAAATAAAGATTTGAATACTTTTTAAATTATTAACGCATCCTAATGAAAATTATGATTTATGGCACTGGGCCTGCTGAATACAAGAGATATCCAAAAACTCGTTTTTATGTTTCTAACATATTCCGATTTGAAAGAATGGACCTCATTTATGTCCTGCATTATCCCTAGACCCCAGGGATTGTTTCCTACTGGGTTATTTAAAAACATTGGCCTACACTACCATTAAGGAATATTAAAAGCATTTGAGAAATCGGATAATTAATGGGCGTAATGCAATAAGAAACAACCTTGGTGCTTTTGAGTTCAATCGTTAATAAGGAGAAGATTGGATCCATTCTAGCTGGTGGGAGTCATTTTCAGTAATTTTTGTAAATTTAGGATCTTTACATGCAATAGTAAATAATAAAGTATTGTTTTGTATTTGGAAACCTTTATCATCTTTTCGAAAATAATAATAATCCATGCCTTCACATCTCCCAACAGCTTATCACCAATTACAGAGAACTTTGACAGACCATGGGTTATTATAACACCCATGCTCGTGGGGCGATTTAAGATCTTTGTCATCGGACTCGAATCCGAGACCTCCGGCGTGATAAACCGGTAGCTATCTCTAAATTTTGTTTAGTGTGTTTGGTTAGTAAACACCCTGTATATCGTTTTCGTTTTCTGATAATGAAATGCTAGGGATTTTTCGTTTTTGCGATGATAATTATTTTATGGTTGATTTTAACAGTAGATGAATTTTAAATTAAGTCATGTAGAAACTTACATATTTTATTATTTAACATGTGCTGCTGGAATTTATTGTAACCTGTGTTATTTCTTATAGATTACAAATTCCACTTTAATTATAGAAAATTGTATTTTAATATATTTAGTCATTTATGAATAGAAATTGCAAATCATATAGCGTATTAGTAGTATTTACTAATCTAATTGATACCTAATTTAATTAAAAGAAAAGAAAGCTTTATAACTAATCACAAGTGTAATCACTTTCCCTTAATTCGCATAAAAATATTTCCATAGTAAATATTTTCATATTTACACATTTAAAAGATCGGGTTCCTTAGCACTATTTCTAAGCGATGACGAGTCGTGTCCTTGGAAGCCAGAAACCAATTTTTGACAAAAGCTGAATGGTTATGAATTAGTTAGAACAAGAATGTTTCAAAGGCAATCTCTCTGTTTTTTGTAGTGAATCCAATTCATGTACTTGCGGTAGATCGGCATGAGTGGTATTCCTCCCTGGATATGTACCATCTCTTCTATTGGAGAGATATTTAAAAAATTGCCTCTCCATTTGAATTTGGTGAGAGATATAAAACGGATACCATATCATCGAAGTATATTGCAATTTACTGCGTACCAGTGAAACATAAATGCGCTAAATGATTTTCTGGTTAGTCAAGAAAAAAAATAAGAAATCCAAGAGTTTTTGAAGCCAGTTTAGAAAAAATTACTAACATAATTTTAACAGCTATGCTTATGAGCACAATCAAAGTTTTTATATTTGGAATGAGTAGTTTCATATCTAAATATAGAAACGTACAAGAATAAAGATATGAGGAAAAATGCATATTTTTTTATACGCTAATATATTTTCTGAACTAAAGTGAGAAAAACGAGTTTAATAGCGGGATTTAGTAGATTAATAGTTTTCCCATCCAAACGAGTTCGCGCAGTCATACATATGCATTTGAAAATCATAATTTTCTATTTCTCCGCGCGTTAACGTTCCTCGAAAACAATACGGCGATGGTATCTCTACCTTACTAACGAACTCGCTGACAATGCTTTTTCCGCAATTTCACGTCCGCATCGGGAACGACCTGCTTCTCTCGCAAAACTGTTTCAATCGTTAAACTCGACGTGTTGAGAGTTAAGGTACACCTATTATATCGACGGAGTTACAGTACTACAAAACGACTATATTATGTTTTTACCTTCACAGCGATAACTCGGGGTCTAATGGTTCGCTGGAGTGGATGAGGGATACCAGTTTTTGTCAAAACTACCTGCTTTCCTGACCCTGTATACAGAGAAAATAGCAGAGCCGTTGCCGATGTCCGACCGTGATGAGATTAAATTCCGAATGTGAGGCTGTCTTTCTGTGTGTGCGTTTTTGTGTATGTTTTGCGTGTATCGCTGTATGAAATTAGAAGCGTTTTCTATGTTTTGGTATCTCTTCAAATAACGCAAATGAGGAAATAAACTCAAAAAATGTCTTTCAAAAGTGATATTTCTATAATATTTATAATTTAAAAAATACATTATTAAATTATGTAATATATTATGTTACA
Source organism: Dermolepida albohirtum (assembly GCA_031893035.1). Lineage (NCBI taxonomy): Eukaryota > Metazoa > Arthropoda > Insecta > Coleoptera > Scarabaeidae > Dermolepida > Dermolepida albohirtum. The sequence goes on along the minus strand of JAVIWB010001561.1, from coordinate 19,545 downwards.
TAATAATAACAACGACGAAAAGTGTACTGCATTCATTAGATTAAAAGAAAAGAAATAATAACCTTTACTGCCCAACAGCATAGCCATCTATAGGACAACAAAATAGAACACATAATTGAACCAGAAAAAAATACTCTATTTTATAGTAAGTACATACCTATACATACATAATACATATTATCTACTATATAAAAAAGCAAGTAAACATTCTATCAGCAATCTCTATATAATAACAAGAAGAAATAAGATTACTGTTTTGAATAACAACTACTTCTTCATTTCTTTTATGAAACTAAATGTCCATAGTGTTTAGTACAGTTAATCACCATATGATGGACGCCTAGCCACCACGTTAGTTCTTGCTCTTGGTATGTTGAATATTGAATAATCTTGAGTATTAAGTACAGGAACGTGAAAATTAACTAAAACAAGTATTGGGGATAATCCAATTCCATTCGCTAATAGAGGAATCTTACGCTATGCAACTGACACGCCTATGCCACAATGGTTTTTTTGTATACTAAACTGCTCCACTAAGCTAGTACAGTGAGAATTCTGCCTGGATATACTCCTGTAATCCTGTATATAATAACTATAGAGCATACTTTAATTTTATGCAAGCCAGTGTGTAGTAGGGTCACAATTGTGTTTACATTATTAGTTTCTAGTAGATCTTATAAAAAATCCACATTTCTAGGATCTGACAGAAAAATTAAGAAATGCGTTCTGAGAAAGTTTAGAGTCAAAAGGTGTCCCTAACAATACTTTTTGATTCCCATACATATAACTTTTTACCGTTAGAGTTACGTGTAACCCTGTTTATTAGATTTTTTTCACAATGTTAACTAACTTAAATAAGCAAAAATAAATTGCCTTGAAATGTAATAGTAGAGTTTTATGTATAATAGTTTAAATTAAATTAGAATAGATTTTACGATATTAATAGTAATAATAATGCATGCGTTCACATGTTCCCAACAGCTTAACTCTAATTACATCCAATTAATTCCATTTTTCAATAAACTTGTCAACTTTGACGGTTCCTTGTAGCTACAACACTACACGTATCGCACTGAAACCTTAGATTTAGGTTAACTAAAGATGGAGGTTAATTTTAGTACTGATATTTGATTAGTGGCGCCCTCTATGTCACACTATGAAAAACTTAAAAGACATCCCACGTATTACGTCCGCTCTCGTGGAGCGATTTAAGTTCTTTGTCTGTCAGCATTCGTTTAAACGACAAAGGGAAAACCACGGACTTAATTTTCTTGACTTTTGTGTTTGTTCAATATCCAGGCTTATGATTAACACGTTAGTGTTGCTACGGAAAGTAACATATGTACTCTTAATTTAACTTTTGTAAACAATTCTTTTTTATTAAAGGTCGTTTTACATATTTAAGGCAAATTGTAGTGTTACTTTCTTTTACACTATGTTATCTTATCTTATTACTACGGCTAGACATTTGAAATGATTAACTTGTTCATCTAATTCATTTTGCGATTCAGTGCGGCGCGAGAGATTTAAAAATATAGGCAAAAACGTGGTACAACACCATGGACCGTCTAACCGTCTCACCTTGTAGTTATATTGATTACCTATTTCTATTATATGTTCACAAAACAATGTTATATTACTGTTACTATAATAATAATTTATTTATATTTATTCGTAATAAGAAAATATATTTGCAAGTGCATATAATTAAGCGAAACTGGAAAATTCTAATTTTAACGGCTTTTTACATTGTATATACAATACAAACATTTTTGTTCTCATGCTAACCAGGCAAGTGTCGTCACCCTTAGACCACAGAGAACGGTGAATCAGAGTCCTCTAACGTGCCATAAATTGTATTATGGGAACAGATAATACGTGAAACCAACAGTAGGCTTTTAATTACATATAAGTATGAGCTTTTACGATACGACACAAACAAATTTTGATTTTAATCGCTTTTTACAACGCATATATAATATAAACATTTTTGAACAAATTCTTACTGTCCGCGTGACACTCGAACCCGCGATTTCATGCTAACTGGGCACGTGTCTTCACCCATAGACTACAAAGAATGGTGAATTCGAGCCTTCTAACGTTTCGTAAATTGCATTATGGAAACAGATATTAAATGAAACCCGTGGTGGGTTTTCATAATTGCATATAACTATGTACTTTTAGGATGCAAAATTGAACAATTTAGATTTCGACCGCTTCCTTCATCGCATATGTAATGAAGAAATTTTTGAAAAAATTCCTGCTCTCCGTGCGAGACGCGAACCCACGATATTTTAAAAATTTCTACATACATATACCATTAAGAAGTGGTGAAAATTAGAACTTTTCGCATCGTAAAACGCATTATTAAAATTATATGCAACTAAAACCAGTGGCGGCTCGTGAGTATTTGACATGGTGAGGCAGATAGAATAATAAATATTCAAAATTGTTTACAATTGATTAATAAACTCTATATACCTACTACATATAAAAACAGTTTATATATATTTATATATATATAGGGCTTCCAGTACAAACAGGGCTGCCAGACGTGAACTGAGCCCTATATCGCGCCCCATTCGATTTTTAAGGGAAAACGAAGTTTCAAAGCAAACCCTTGTGAAACGAAAATAAATATTCTAAAAAATCAAACAAATTCTAAAAACATTAATCGAAAATAAGAACTCAATCTTCTAGGATTTAAAAATAAAAAATAAATACATTCCTATTATAATATAAAATTTAATAATATAACAAATATATACATATATACATATGTATATATATAAATCAACACCAATCCAATAACAAAATTTCAAAATTACATGCAAAATGAAAATATTTTAAAATACAGAAAATTTCCTTTATTGGCATTGCACGTAGAACTACATTTAATAGATTTTACTTCTTGTATAGCAAAGGTATCCTCCGGTTTTTTGTGTTAGCAAAATAATCAATTACATCATTATAAAATCGTTCATCCCTCGTCATCGTTTTAACCAATTCCTTTTCGATTGCAATTAGTGCACAGTTACTAAATCTTTGTTGTCCAATTGTATTTCTAACATACGATTTTATACGTTTCAATGTGGAAAAACTTCGCTCAACGGACGCGGAAGTTACCGATATGGTAACTACTATACTTAGCAATTTAAAAAGTTCTGGCATACAGATGGCTAACTTTTGTTCGTGCATAAATCTTAACATTTCACATGGTGTTTTAGAATTACCAAGGAGTTGCATGTCACTATAAATAACAGCTAATTCATTTTTTAATTGAATTTGATCAAAAAATTTATATTGTTCAAACAAATTATTTAAGAGCCTCTGAGGAAATGCCTTCGAATATTCTTCAAATTTACTTTCTGTTAATAAATCAAAAAAAGCAAGTTTTTCTAAATCAATAAATCTAATTTCAATTTGACTAATAAACGTATCTAGAATTTCGAAAAATAATTTTCTATAATTTTGTTTAGTATCTGGAACGTCATCAATTCTACGCCTTTTATGTGCAACAGATTCGTCAGACATCGAATTTTCGTATACAGTACTGAAATATGTATCACACTCCCGAAATTCTCTAAACTTATCAAGCAAAAAACGTAATTATTATTATTATTATTGAAATTTCTGTTAGACTTACCGTGTATTGTAAGAGATTTTGATAAACCAGGGTTTGGTCTTGGAAGGTTTTTGACATATAATTGATCTTCTACCGATAGAACAACGAACGTATTTCTTATTAAAAAATCTACAATGTCTTGTGTATTTCTTACATTTTCTAAATCCATATTCACAATTTTTAAATCACTGAAAATATCACTAAACAAATATTAAAATATTTAACCTATCTTTGTTATTCCCCCAAGCTGTAATTTGCGATTCGGGCCGAGAATGTCAGCCTCGAGTATATTCGGTAGTTCGGCGATTGTGATTCGATGAGAGGCTCAGTTCAAATTGGCTTCAGACTAAATAATACATACATACATACATATCTAAAGAATATCTACTTGAAACAATAAAAATACTCCTGTTAAAACTTAAAACATATTATTTGCGTGGAGGAAATATTGAGAAACTGTACAAGAAGAATGTAAACCTTTAGACATCTTTATATCATTAAATAAATACTTAATTTATCCTATTAATAATACTTTCTATATTATTAAAAAATTCAAAAATCTCACAATAAAGTTAGAAAAATCTATTAACTTTTTGAATATTTTTTCTTCTTTGTTATCTTAAATATGTAGCTAATACTTTACTGTAATTTCCATAGAAATTGAGAATTTTTTTGACTGCTGTAGTGCGTTATAAATTTTCAATGAGAGGCAATGAGTGGCCGGGCCTCAAATATTCGTGTTTAGTAGGGATATACATAGATCAAGCATGAAGTTGGTCGGGGCAAGTATACGCGCTCGTACATTCGCACGGAATTAAAATGAAATGATAAATTTGTACTTTGCTTGTAATGCCGGTTTATTTAAAACTATTTTCTTATTGTTTATAAGATAAATTCTGAATAAAAGATGATAATTAATTTATAAAGAATTTTAAAAGTATACATATTATTCTTGTTATAATTCCAAGATTTAGATGGTGAGGCACTGCCTCACCTGCCTCACCTGACCAGCCGCCACTGACTAAAACACCTACCATAGGTTTCACTTGATGTTTGCTTCTATAATACAATTTATGGCCGTCAGAAGACTCGAACTCATCATTCGCGTCTCGATCATGGATTCGAGCATCTTGCAAAGAGTAGAAATTTCTAATTATAAATGTGGGGATTTTTATTTAGTGTGGCAGAGAATAAATTCTCCTCGTCCAGTGTGTCATAAGTAAAAAAAATTGACAGACACTGTTCTAACTTAACATTTATATTTTGGACTTATTTTGATGTAAATGTTTCATTTCGAAAACAAAATCAATACCAATAAAGCGGAATTAATACAAAAATACTAAATAGACTGAATGAAATGATAGAATTAGTAAGGTTAGAGGTAAGCATATCATAAGGAATCGCTAAAGTAGTTAAAGAGAAGGCTCCATTCACTATATATTTGTATTAATGAAATGTGCTTATATAAAGGGTACTAGGAAAGTTTTGCAATACAGCTTTGTTTATTTAATTTTTTCAAAGTAATTTCCTCTACACTCTATACACCTCTCCATCCTCTGAAACCAATCTTTAAACCAGTTCTGCCCAGTTTCACTAGGAAGTAAAGCACACTCGTTGTCCCAAGCCCGCAGAAGATCCTCATTACTGGAAAACCGCCTCCCTTTTAGCTTCATTTTCACATGCGGGAACAGCGCAAAGTCGCAGGGAGCAAGATCTGGACTATATGGAGGGTGCTCGAGAAGTTTCAATCCTGTCGTGGTCAAATATTCGGTGCAGGCTTTAGCGCGGTCATCTGGAGCATCATCCGTACCGCTTAAAACCAAAACGTACACTAAGTGTACGTTTTGGCTTGCAGACAGATCGCGTGCGGAAGTTGTTTTTCGTACGGTTATTTTTACCGTAGTTGTCCAAGTGCGACACTGTTTAATTATTTGCTGATGATGATAACTTAGTTGGCGAAATACGTATATAGAAAACGAAAATTATTGTAGCAAGGAGTTATACTATATATCAACCTTCAGTGATCTAATTAATCAACCACAGGCTCCATTAAAATTACCTTCAGAGCAAAATATTTATTTCTATTAAACCTATGCTAATTATTGTAATTTAACAATTTCAGTAAGTTAATAATTTGTATTAAGACAATGCACATTAAATAAATTATCTTACAGATATACATCAATTTCTAAAATCGTATTTGCCAAATCGCCTGAGTAAATCAAACGAAAAATCTGGAAAATATTTTGTATAAATGTATAAAGGTATCCTTTCCGGAACGTCCCTAATCGAGGGATTAGAAAGTTTCTGGGTACTGTTATGGTAGATTTGGCGAATACCATTCCCTTCCTCCTACCCACCCCTCACTCAAGTCCACAGGCTTTTGTACAAATAAGAACGGATCCTAAATCTACACACTCTGGCACGTTAAAACCCCTTTCTTTTTCTTTCACAAACATTCCTGTTATGCCGCCAGCTGGGGTACAGAACGAGCAATGAATTTCCATGTTTACTAGTGTTATTATTCGAAGTATTTCTACCTAAATATATGGTTTACGTTTGGTGTGTAAATGTGAATATTTTAATAATTTTAATTAATTTTTATGAAATATGTAAACTGAGTAAAAAAATGTATGTACAGTATGTGGTTTTACAAAGTTTAAATTGAAATTTATTTCGAAACAATATAATAAAAGACAAAAACAAAAGTTTGAATTGTTATTTTGAACTAAGACGAATTTAGAAGGCAAAATAGAAATTAATTGTTTTACAATCAGTAAAAAGGAATATATTAAAACATGTACAACATAATTGCTGCACTAATATTTATACAATGTAAATATTCCTATTCAATGATGAATAATTCAGTATACATTGATATTTTAAAGTAAATTTTGTTTTGGGAATTGATGTTAAAATATACGACGATGATTTGATGGGAAATCACGAAATGAAACGAATGAGTTAGGGCATTCAGTTTATTATTTTTCAATGCATTCTCCTTCAATTTTAACGCATTTGATCAAGGACGTTAAAGTATCTTTTTTGCAATGGCGTTTCTCGAGAACCTGAAAATACTGTCCCATTGCTGCGATAAGACCTTCGTTCGATCAAAACTTTTTTCCCGAAAAGAAAAGTTTGGGTTTGTGGAATAGTTGGAAATTACTTGGGGCAAGATTTGACAAATAGAGTGAGTGAAGTAGAAACTGAAATTTCAATTGATTAATTTTTCGTGGATAAATGGTGTGAGAAAGCGCATTGCATTAATGAAAGGAACTTTTTATGGGTCACTGCAGGTCGTTTTTCAGAAGTAACTTTCCTCAATGTCTCTAGCAGAATGTTGACCCCTTTGATTGATAGTTATGGAAACTATCTCCTTCGAATCCGGAAAACTCGCCCATAATGATAATTTTCTGTGGACAAAGACTATTAAGATGTGTCCACTATTGAGATGGCCATTTAGATTCAGAAATATAGTGGTGAATTCATAAAATTACTTGATTCAGAGAAAAAATACGGCGTTCGTTTAATGCATATCAGCCAAAATTTCAAATACATTCGGTCTTCTAAAAACTTAATATTAAATTGCCAATTTATACTTTCGTGGTAGGGATGGTTGCTCCGAACCGATCTTGTTCTTTTGCTTAAACAGATGTATCTAATTCGTAACTTGTAGAAGGGTAGGTTCACCTAGATTCGATTTTAGAAAGACGTATAATTATATTATTTCGGAATTAAAAAACTAGCTTGATCCTAGTTGTTTGCGACTTCGGAGCGATATAGTCAAATGTATATGGGAAATATAATAGCAACATAAAATAATCAGTTACGTTCGACTGGTCGATTTATAGCCGTAGTTATGGCGTGACGTAAGATCGGAACAAAATCGTGAACCTAATTTCTTGTACCTGGTTCAGAGTTGAAATTGAAACAGATGCACCTGATACACTCGAAGAATTTTACCATCTCTAGTGGAAGGGGTCTTTACACTTATATGTAAACGAATATGGAACATCTCTCTATATGAATTAAATGTATATATCTATACATTTACAAAATAAATCTACCTTGCTCTAACACGTAGATTGTCTCTTAAGTTTTGCATATAAAACTGGACTAAATGGTAGGTTGCTTTTAAAGACTTAATTGTTTCTTGGAAGTATTCTCTGCGCTGGAACCAACTCTGGGCGCAGTCGTTTTTGAAGGCATTGACTCCTCCTTCTAACTACTGGAACCTTTGACCACGCAGTCCGTTCTTGATTTTCAGAAAGGTAAAGAAATCGTGTGGACTTAGGTCCGGACTGTACGAAAGATGGTTCAACAATTCAACATCTTGTTGCGTTAAAAATTCAATTGTCTTGTGTGCTGTGTGCGAACTTGCATTGTCTTGGCGGAGGATGATTCGTCGTTCGGGGATGGTCTTTCGAACCTCAGCGATGACTTGCGGCAAACAAATGGTTGTATACTAATCGGTAGTAATAGTTCTTCGATCTTGTAGAGGAATTGTTGCTACATGACTTATCTGTCGGCTTTTTTCACTTTGGAACACCTGAACAAACGACTGCCGTTTATTTTCTGACTCCTATGAGTAAAGCCAATATTCACCACCACTGACAATGTTGTACAGGTTTTTAGAGATTCCGGCGTTGAAGCGATCTAGAATTTTTTGATACCAATTCATTCTAGCTGCTTTCTGTTCTTCGGTCAACAGATACGGTATCCAACGCAATTCTTTATACAGAATTTTTTGAATTAGGTTTTTGAAATCCCCAATAATGCTTCAGTCTGGCGATGTGTCACATGTCGATCTTTGTTGATGATCTCCCACACAGCATTGACGTATTCCTGAGTGACTGCTGTTTTTGGTAAACCTGCTCTTGGATCGTCGCCAAGACTAATCCGTCCACATTTGAATTCTCCATACCAACGAGAAATTGTTGACCGATGTGAGAAACCAACTCGGCGAGACATTCTTGTTGAGATAATTGTCTTCTAAATTGTTTATAAACAATTATTCCACGAAAATGTTCTCGGTTTCATTTTTCAACTAACTTGTCAACTTCGACAGTTCGTTGTAGCTACAACACTACACGTATCGCACTGAAACTTTGGATTTATATTAACTAAAGATTAAGGTTAATTTTTGGTACTGACATTGACATTGACAGTGGTCTAAGATTTTCCAACGATGAAGAAGTGATGTCGGCAGTTAATGGCTATTTTGAGGATCAAGACAGTTCTTATTATAAAAAGGGTACGGAACTTATTGAACGTCCCTGAGAAAAGTGTATAGACCTGAAAGGAGATTATGTTGAAAAATAAATATTTTTTTTCCAAAATTTTTGCGTTTTCTTTGTTGGGTCGGGTACTTCTGGAACCATCCTCGTACATATTAATTTAAATATTTTTAGCCACGACTAAATATCAATACCACCTTCTAAGCCGAATCCGTAGATCTCCGCTTTCGAATATACATTATAGATACAACTAGATCTGCCTTAAAAAGTAATAATTTAATCGTGATTAGTGGAAAGACATTACTTTTTCCATAAACAGTTCTGGTTTCGTAAAGAATGGTTAGCGGTCGCCTTTTTACGTGGTATATCTTCGTGTTCTTTTCCGGACTATCTTTATCTTGATCTCACTTATATCGGTTTAGTTTTATCAATATTATTAGTTTATACTTTATCGAAAAACCATCGATTGTTAACCTAGTCCAATATCTTTTTGTTTGCCTTCTGCAACCTTTACTAGATATAGACCTACAATATCAATTAATTAACTTAGATGTGATATCTTACTAAAAAAAATATATATATACAATTGATAATTGATAAGCAATGCACCAGAAATGTCATTCCGGTAGATAATATTAAAAAAAAAAGAGTCAGTTACTGGTTAATCTGAAAATAATTATTTAATACATGTGCACATAATCATTAAAATAAGGCAAATATGAAAGTTAGTATAGACTTTAAGGATAGGGACTTAAAATAAAATATACTAAACTTCTTTTCGGTGGCCTAAATCAGGTATGGGCAACCTTTAATATGCTGTGGGTCAGACTTTAATGTGCAAATACGCGGGTCGCGTTTAAAAGTAGTGCATTTTAAAGTACTGTTTTAAAGTAGTGTTCATGATTTTTAGCGATAGATATCAGACATGAAATAATACAAGAATGTCTCGCGGGCCGGATCAAATCTTACAGCGGACCTAATTCGTCCCGCAGGCCGGTTGTTGCCCACATATGGCCTAAATATACATTTCAGTTTCAAATAGTCAGTTTTTTCAATTAGGTAATCTCAGCAAATTCTTATTCTTTCGCCTATAGAATTCTTTAATATTTGTTAGTGTTTTCGAGGTTTTGGTAGGTAACATTTGTTTATTTTTTTACTTATAAAATTTTTCTACACCCAAATAAATTATTGATAAGTCATCGTGAGATTAACTGTTTTCTTTTAAATATATCTTTAGAGATGTTTTTAAATGTGTCGAAAGAAAGTCAATTGCTAGTCCACAAAGAAAAAATGGGTAAAATAGGTGAAGAAGTAATACCACAAAGAGAAGGTTGTTGGAGCATAAACTTTGATTATTATGCTTATCTAATTATTAAGGTTAGTCTGCAACTACCGAAACAACAATTTCATCTATAGCATAAAGTACTTAATGTAACATTTACAATGTTTAAATATAAATATTTTCGCTTAATTATTCCTCACAAGGTATATATCATATTCTTGCATTTAATATAGACATTGTGTTAGCTCATCACCTTGCCTTAAAATACAAAAGCATTGAATAAACAATAAATTTTTGGTAACAAATATTTTGAGACAAATTTTCTTTCCTTTTTTTACCTATTTGTTTGCAGCTAGTAATTAATTGTAACACGGCTACAGTTTGGAGAATTTTAGTTCCTTTCATTGGTTGCCCTGTATTAATTGTTATTTTTCCACTATCAAAGTAGTAAAATTAATGACGTACTTAACTCTTGAAAATAGAGATTTCTCATGGTTATTGTGTACTCATTTTTTAGGCATATTTCAAACTGTTTCAAACATTCTTTTAAGAGCTCATTTATTATTGTTCTAACCCCTGTGCAATTAATAACTGTTCCTTTATATTCCCCAATTTATTACATACACTATTTTAGGCTAAATAGTAGTGCTGGTGTTTCAATCTGAACAAGTTGCCTTTGTTTTGATAGTTCAATTGCAGAACGCGAAGGGAAGATAGGGTGGAATAAAGACATTATATTATAGTATTTTTTATAATAAAAAGGAATCTGATAACGTATTAATAAATATGCCCTATATATATTCGTTCGTTAAAATTTATAAATAATAAATACAAAAACAAGCATATTCTTTCTTTCTTTGTATAAGATCTCCGTCGGCTAGTTTGTATAAATGTGTTGCTGATAACAAGTTATTTTATCGCCTTTATTTTTCATTTAAAAGAATCATAATTTTATTAAAAAATTCAGCTGTTATACTGAAAAATTTAGAAAATTCAATAAATAACTTTTAGAATGTGAGAGTATGCCAAGGGAAGAAATATCAGCTTGGAGTAAATCGGTGAATATTAGGCCTAAATCGTTTTGTACGTTAAAGCAGTTCGTTAGAAAAGTAAAACCTCATACTGGATATTCTTACTACGTAAATAACGTATGTTGTTATTACGATGTATTTAATTAATATAATGGGTTTAAGTAACAAAATATGTGAAATAAATACATCAAACAACTCCTTTTTTAAGAAAGTATTGGGAATGTAATAAGAAAAAAATTACTGAACAAAATAATGCAAATAATGTTTACGTATTAATTGGAAATATTTATGCTGAATTACATCATTATGACAATAAAAAAATGGTATAACCAAAGAACAACTCATTTACATTTTGATAACTTAATATTAAATGAATTACAATGTTAATGTAGATGGAGTTTCAGCAAAAGATTTCATTTGAAGTTACATACTATTGAAATAGGTTTGGACCTGCCAGCTCTTGATATTTAATAAGCAAAAACTATACGGTTCACGAAAATAGTGATACACGCTGACACTCATTGAAATTGTGAACTTTCACTATAATGTAAACACTAATGATAAAAATTTCATGGAGACACTTCATAAAGTTTGTACTGCATTTAGTTACAGCGAAGCGCCTTCTCGTCTGGCGATTGTGAATTTAATCGGTAAATTTAAAGGTTGGGTTGATATAACGAGTTCAACACGTGCTCGCTCAGCCAGATCAACCAAAGACCTTGTTGCTGCAACTGAAAGTATTGCCGAAGACCTGTGTATGTTATTTCGAAGATGTTCACAAAAATTAGGCGTATCAACAGGTAGCCTACACCGTATTTTAAACAAAGATCTTGGTCTAAAAACTTACTGTCATATGAATGGATGACATACATTTGTTGAACGAATGTTGGAAATGCATGACACAAGATTCATTTGCATTCCACCTCCTTGAATAAGCAAAACTATAACATTTAGAGCTCTGATAAACCAAAGAACAGCCTCTCCATTCATAACGAGTGAGAGTTTGATGTAATTTTTGGCGGTTATTGGCGAAGTGGATGCTTTCGATGCCAAGGGTCTTTATTTCCAACATGATGGCGTCACATGCCATACAGATCGGAAAACAATCGCACGACTTAGGCAGTCAATTGAAGTCCCAAAAGAGTTAATTACGCGAGTAACGCATTAGGGTTGCTCGCGCAATTAACTTTGGAGTTACATTGTAAGATAAAGTCTACACAAATATTCTAACAAAGTTCGAAGTATTCAACGACCATATTATAGCTGATATTCTAAATAGAGCAGCAATTGTGTGAATACGTGATAAAAAGTTTCCTTAATTTTGGCAAATATTGTATTCTCTTATTAATCGTTAAAGTTGCCAAAGTTAGTGCCGTATTTCTAAGAAATAACAAAATGATGTAGATATATATGTATGTATGTAAGAGGTTTTCCAATAGGGACTTGACAACTTTTAATTCAATTTGTGAACGCACCCTTTCACTAATCATCGAACTGTCACTGTCAATTTATTCAGTAAACTTAACATTTTCATCATGGTAAAGTACACGAACGAACAACGTCTGCAAATTATAAAAATTTACTAGAGAAATTCGGAGTTGGTGCCCGCTACTTTAAGAGCGTTAACTCCGATTTTCGGTCCTAATTCTCGCTGTAGTAGACAGGCAGTAACAAGTTTAGTGCAAAAATTTGAGTCGACGTATTCGTTGTGTGATGTTGCCGTGCCAGTGAGACAACGGGTTGGTCGAAGTGTCGAGAATATCGCTGCCGTTGAAACGTCCGTAGCAAATGATCCAAATCAGTCAATTCCACGGCGTTCTCAAGAGTTGGGCATCGCCCAGACCACTTTATGGCGAATTTTGTGTAAGGATCTTGGTTTACACCCATACAAGATCAAGCTGACTCAAGAATTGAAGCCGATGGACCATTTGAAGCGACGTACATTCTCCGATTGGGCTCTGGAAAAGATGCGCCAAGATGATCAATTTCAACGCAAAATCATTTTCAGTGACGAAGCTCATTTTTGGCTCAATAGGTTCGTCAATAAGCAAAATATGCGTTATTGGTCGGGTGAAAATCCACATGTGCTTCATGAAACACCACTTCATCCACAAAAAATAACTGTTTGATGCGGTTTGCATGCCGGCGGCGTCATAGGGCCATATTTTTTCGTCGATGATAATGATCGTCACGTTACTGTGAATGGTAATCGTTATCGCGCCATGATTACCGATTATTTTTGGCCCGAATTGGAAGATATGGACTTGGACAACATGTGGTTTCAGCAGGACGGTGCCACAAGCCACACAGCACACGTTACAATCGATTTATTGAAGAGTAAGTTTGATGAGCGTGTTATCTCAAGAAATGGACCAGTCGATTGGCCGCCTCGTTCGTGCGATTTAACGCCTCTAGACTTTTTTCTTTGGAGCTACGTCAAGTCATTGGTCTATGCCAACAAGCCGACAACGTTGGAAGAACTCAGAGCTCAGAGAATTGTGTGGCCAAGTCGTCGAAAATTGGGTCCAACGAATCGACCGCTGCAAACGTGCCCGCGGTGGCCATATGAACGAAGTCGAGTTCCATTCATAAATGTTTTGATTGTACTTCAACCCGATAATAAAGTTTTTGAAATATCTCAAATGGTCTGCATTTTATTTTGAAAAAAGTTGTCAAGTCCTTATAGGGAAACCCTTTATATAACTATATATGTAAGTGCGAATAAGTAAAATGTACAAAAAAGATGTCACTAGTCTATCTTCAAGTTATGACCGGCTACATTTACCAGTACACCATGTGCGCAATAAGTACGTATCGAATATTTGCGGTCTCATCCAAGGAGGACAGCTCTGCTCAGTTATATGTTTGTACATATGATTTATGCATTAGTTACAAAGGATCCCATCCTCTCGCACTGATAAAAATTGACCGCTTTAATCATAACTAATTAATTTGATAATTTTTCCAATATTAGACGGTGGTACACAGCACTTACTTGTTAAAATGTATGCAGAACAAAGAGTTCTTGTACTTTAAAGTATCTATTGGACAAAAAGATTTAAAATATTGATATGTCCAACATTTTTCTTAGTAGAAAAAAAAAATAAACAGATTTTCAATTTTTTCTAGATAACTTAAATAGACTGGTGGCATCTGACGTATGTATGTATACAACACTTACATACTTATATACATATTTACATCGTTTACTTATTTTTAGACATCGGCGAACTTTATGAATTTTATTTACAATATACACCATAAAAAAGTAAAAAAATAATTGGTAAAGGCAAAAAGTGTATAACTACTTTGGTAAACTATCTTTAATTTTCTTAATGAAATTGAGAACAAATAAAAATAAATACTAGTACTAAATCATGAATCCAATACACAAAAATTTAAACGTAAATTTTATGTTCAGAATACTAAAAATTTGATTGCATACGAAAAACACGAAAACAAATTTTTCAAAGGTTTAGTTTAAATAGAAGTTTCTAATTCATCGTACACTTACCCTATGTAATCCACTAAATAACAAAATAAAAAATTGATTTGGTTGATAGAAGTTTGATCCACTTTAACGCTAGATGTAATTGCGTCCCAAAAACAAAGCGTTAACACCACTTCACGCATATAAAGTTTAACGTCGTTTAACGAAGAACGGGATTACAAATGGTGCATGAAATCAACGAGACAGAGAAAATTTAATAGATGAATGGAAACGTAAACCATTAAGTCCACGTTGCAAGCATTATATTTTACAAAACTTGTATACTTGTTTATGTAATATTTTCGCTGACCTGTATACGTATATGGCTGGTTAAACCAGCGATAACACTCGAATGAACTAACACGCAATTACGTGATCTAGTTATAAATAAAATCATCCCGCTAGACGCCAACCGAACGCGTAACCAGGGATCTCTAGAGATTTTGTCAATTTGGGATGGTTTGCAAGGCCGATGTACAGGTACCGCATGAACTAAGGAAAAATGATTTGATAGACTGAATTTCTGTTTGCGATTTTGTACCGAAGCGCATCGAAATCAATCCATGTTTGAAGTAGATGGTAACAGGTGATTAATAATTGATTTCATATAAAAAAGTTAAGCATAAGAGATCTTGGTCTAAGCATGATGATATCCCAACCAGCGCAAAAGTCGGTATCGGTATCGAAAAAGGTTATGTTATGCATTAGGTGAAATTAGAAAGAATCCATTTATTATCAGCTATTACCTGAAAACCATACCATTAATTCTGAAAAGTAGTTTACAATTAAGTGAATTAAAGCGAGCAAACAACTAGAAACGAGCTGAATTTACCTACAGAAAGAATTACGACAATATTAGACCACATGTGCCACTAGACAACCGATACGAACTTTTAAAACTTGACTAGGATATTTTGTTTCACCCTATACTATACTGACCTTTCATTCTCCAATTACCATTTATTCATATTACTACAAAATAGCTTAGACAGTAAAAACTTTACTTACCTTCAAAGGATTGCAAGAATCACTTGGATCACTTCTTTAAGACAGAATTCTCAGAACAGTCCGAATTCTCAGAACTTCTATGACTGTTAGATAATGCAGCTACTGGAAAGACAGAGAAAAGTAATGAAGCAGAGCGACGCATACTATATTAAATAAATGCAATTTTTAGAAAATAAAAGTTTGCTTCAATTCTTGCAAAAAAAGGAATGAAAAAACCGAACGATATTTTATATCAATCTAATACATTAAAGAAATTTCTATTGATAACGGAAGCATTTTGATGAAAAGAAAGAAAATCATAATCTATAAAAAAATAATTATTGCTTTATTAAATCGAGGACTATTAGCTAGAAGTATTCACGCGTCCTTTAAGAAGAAATTACTGAAATATCGGGGAATAGCATTACGGCGTAGACTTTGAGAAGCTGCTTTAAAATATAGGTTTTTTTATTTTATTATTTTTTAGACTAAAATAAATTAAAGAGTTCTAAAGTGTTTAGAAAAATGTTTGCAAATAAAATATTTTTGTTGAGTTGTTTATGTTTCATTGCAATTTGGTTTTTGTGTATTCGTTTATCAGGTACTCATGAGCGATAAATATAGCAAAAAAATCTATGGGGTTGATATTAGCAAAACGTATTTTGACAAAAAAGATATATATATATACTCGACGGCATATTTGTTATGTTTATCAAGTGTAAATAACAACATATAGATACTTATAGATATGCTGAAATTGAATTTGAATACAGTAGAATATTATTAGATTCAATTAAAATAAAAATATAAAAATAGAGTTTGACAATTCCAATAATAAATAGATGAAACAAAAGTCAGAGAAATATGTAACGTTTTAAAGGTAAAAACTTAAAGGTTTGCAAAGTGCAAGTGTAATATATGCATCTATTTACAGAGTAAATAAGGAAGAATCAAGCAGATGTGTCCAAGTCTTATGAAATTGAAATCTGGAATGTATCTGACACTAAATTTTTTAAGGAAAATGTAATAAGCAACTTTATAATTATTTGATGACAGCCGACTTTCTTTTCAAAACTCATGACTGTTATCTCTAAACATTTTTTTGGGTGCCTCTTCACTGTAATGAAAAGTGAAAATTAAATAAGCTCATTCTACAGATTGATTTTATTAATTAATTTTAAAAACCAAAAGAAATTCAATTCAAATTTATTTAAAAATGTTTTACTAGTCACATAACCACTTATCTAATGTGAGGTGTATGAAAATTTTAATCTTATATGAATTTCACTTATGTATACTCGTATTCTACCATCAAGAATATCGAATTAAATACGGGTCGTATATACTACAATTCTAAATGTGTGAATCTGAATTAACAGATGGTATACTGTTTTGCAAAATAGTTTATCTGGCAAATAAAGATTTTTAATAAAATTTTATAAAGATAAACGTTTAAGAGATGTCATTCCAACAATTAAAGATTTTGAAATGTACGAAAAATAAACTTAATCATCATACAACATTTCGTTCAATCTATAACTATAGCAATAAAAACATTATTAAATATATTTTTATGTACATAAATCTATATAAATATTATAAAATGAACAACTCATTTATTGGCGGTGATGGAATTGAGTTTTTTGATAAATATCATGTATCTTCTAACTCATGGAATTCAAGAAGGAATTTATAATGAAAGAATAAATAAAATAGATGAAAAGCGTAGCTATTTTCGTAAGAATTTGCTGTGGATAGCTGACCTTTAACTTACTTTATATTTTAAACTTCATATTTAAACGTTATTTTACCAAAATGGCGTTAAATGTTTTATCATTTCATTTTAATTCCGTGCGAATGTACGAAACTTGCCCCGACCAACTTCATGATTGAAAATCAAACAGCAAAAAAATTCTCAATTTCTATGGAAATTACAGTAAAGTATTAGCTACATATTTAAGATAACAAAGAAGAAAAAATATTCAAAAAGTTAATAGATTTTTCTAACTTTATTGTGAGATTTTTGAATTTTTTAATAATATAGAAAGCATTATTAATAGGATAAATTAAGTATTTATTTAATGATATAAAGATGTCAAAGGTTTACATTCTCTCTTGTACAGTTTCTCAATTTTTAAGTTTTAACAGGAGTATTTTTATTGTTTCTACTGGATATTCAAATAATGGAAATATACCCGAGGCTGACATTCTCGGCCCGAATCGCAAATTACAGCTTGGGGGATAACTTTTAAATATTTTAATATTTGTTTATTATACACAGTTAAATGTTTTCGACACCGTTGCGTGTTTATAGACTTAGGTCCACACACATTAGTATAAATTTTTTACTCCGGCTTTTTTTCTAATTCTAGGGGTGCTAAAATTTACACGTAGCAATGTCAACTCGAGTTTAGCTGATACTTAATTATTGACACAAAAATTAATATAATTCACACTGTTTTGCGTTATATATTTGTGTGCAAACTACTAGCAAGCGGTGGTAAATTTGACACTGGAAAATTTTATTAGGCCGCATCAAAAATTTCTGTCACTTTTGTATATTCTTGATAAACACATGTTTTAAACATATGATTAGTGTCATCTTTTTATTCCAGCTATTTTCTAATTCTAAGAGTGCTAAAATTTACACGTAGCGATTAATATCATCAGTCATGTTTTCCATATCACCTGTCACGTTTTCATGTCCATATGTCATTTTAAAGAGTTATACAAAGTACGTTAGTGTCTGGTGTTAGTCGTTTATTTTTCTGTCGTATTTATTACCGTCATGCCTTCATAATGGTTGGCGAAAAATATGTAATTCGTGCTAAAATGCGAAAAAAAAGCTATAATGGAAAAAAACTATATTATAACGACAGCAAGAGAAATTTATGCGATTAAAAGTGAGAAAGTAAGAGATTTAAGAATGGTGTCAGACTGGTTCAAGTGATTTTATAATGCGGAAATGAATTTGGAAGATAAGCTGCGTTCAGGCCGACCATCCATTTTCACTGAAGAGGCTAAACACACTGCTCTGGAAAAACAATTGTGTTGGGACTTTCAAAAGCCATTATTATTCTGGGTTTTGCAGTAAACGTCCTTGTTATTGACATACACTACTGATCATATTTATTTGCCCACCTTTAGTTTTACCCAAAATTATTAAATTATCAAATGTGTACTGAAAAGTTATTTCTTGTACCAATACAATAGTGTAAAATAAACATAAAATAGTTACATTTTTCTTATATAAAAACTTTATTATTAATTATTATTAAATTTTGTTCTCATCAATGTGCCCACCTTTATTTTTGATAATTGCGGCACATAACCGCGGCATCCTTTCAATTAATTCTTGCAGTGTATTTTCTGTAATTTGTGCCCGAGCTACTTGAAGTTGTTTCCACAGTACAGTGGTGGATGATAGAGCACGTTCTCGAACCTTCCGGTCCAATTCTTCCTAAATAAGCTCTATTGGGTTCAGATCAGGACTTTAAGCTGGCCATACCATTATAGAGATTTGCCCTTGCTCTTCTAGTTGACGCAAGTATTCGCCACACAATCTAGAAGTGTGTTTCGGATCGTTGTCTTATTGAAATACAAAGTTTTCGCCAAGAATCCTTAGTCCTGAAGGAACAGCGTCATTTTCTAAAATTTCCTTGTAGCCTTCTTTTTTGGGATTCCCTCAATTTTGACGAGATCGCCTACAGATCTTCCACCAAAACACCCCCAAATCATTACTGAACCTCCTCCATGTTTTACGGTAGGCGCAATACATTCTGGCAGTACTCTTTCTCCTGCAGATCTTCTTACGAATATTCGCCTTTTACTATCGAAAAGTTCAAACTTCGATTTGTTTGTCCATAACACATTATTCCACTGATCGATCGTCC
>JAVIWB010001560.1:15000-23878 GCA_031893035.1 Dermolepida albohirtum | reverse complement strand
GTCTTATACAGAACAACCGTATCTCACTATAATAGAATACCGATTATTAATGAGGTAAAAATGAATCGATCTGATACCAAGTTGGGACGAAAATTTGATATCAGAAATTGTTGGACACATTTCGCGTGAACTTAGTTTACATTTCTGCTGTAAGGAGCCTGTAGACTTGCTGTCCTATACCCCTTGCTTGCATGATTATTTTAATTGAGATTTTGAAACTGTTCACTAAATACCGATTGACAGTTTAATAATTTTACACACGTCGCGCGCGGACAGACGCACACGCACACGCACATGCAAAAAGCGTGAGCGCACGTGCGCGCGTGTGTTTCGAGTGTGCGTACGTACGTGCGTTCGCGCGCACTCGTGTTATATACACACTTTACGTACTTAATTAATAAATCTTAAGGTACATGCTTCATTCATGTATCGGTGATTTTTGTAGAATGAGAAGGACTCTTAAATATGTTTTAATGCATGTAATTTTTGACTGTTAAAATGAATACGTTTCAATGGAACATGTAATAATCTGCATGTTGACGTAAAAATAAATGAAATTTGAAGAGGTTCCAATCAGATCATATGTTTTATTGTTTTACCCTCGTGGTCGGTATTTGGTTCGATATTTGTAAAATTGACGAGCTCGTATCTCGAGTACTAGTTTTCAATAGGGCTTTCTTAGGTTTCAAGCGAACCAGTATCGGTTACTCCGTACAAGGCAACGCTTCGGGCTTACGAAATAAGAGTCCTGAATGGCAAGGCTCCACTTGTGATACGTCATTAAAGGCCGTACCAAATACCAAATGAAATTGCACCTTGCACAAGCAAATAGACTGGAAGTAGGGGGTCTCCTAAATTCTTTCGAAGACGTCAGATGCAGGACGTCCTCTGCTTCTTACACGTTGCATAGACGGTTTTACGCGAGATTTGTCCTATTGTGTGTATTGTCGATCGCGAGGCCAATAAAATTCAACGCCCAATGGTCTTGTCATATCGAAAGCGATCAGAGGGTTATTCATTCTTTAGAAGCGAACCGCGAAAACGTCACTGTGACGTTTTTCTAGTTCTCTTCAATTATAGATCGCAGACGATCGAAATTCTCTGGCGGGTAGCCGTCAACGCAGGCCATTTCTGTGCACCTAGTGGAGCAAGACCGCCAATAATCACATAACGTTGAGTTTTATTAGTATCGATTTCGATTGCAATGAAAACCAGATGAGATTAATTTTGAATGAAATCGAAACCTAGCTTGGTACCGTCGAAAGCACTTTTCCATATAACATATCCATTTAAAATGACGTATTAGAAGTGAGAGACGGGGGGGGGGGGGGGAGAGATGCCATTTAAGCTTAGTTTCCTCTTATTTAAATTTGAATAGTCTGGCTTCAGAGATTTCATACGGTACCATACTTTGAAGCAAAAAATTTACAATGCTCTGTACATTATAAGTTTTGGCACAGAGAATCAATGAGAAATCTGGTATTGTTATCCTGCGAAATGTAAATTGTACACGAACAGCCCTATCAAAAACGAATACTTTGAATTATAAAGCCACATGAAGTTAAAAAATGGTCTTATTGACGCCTTGACGTTTTAAACGAAATTGGCATGTGAATTAAACGAGAAGAAAAAATAATACAAAACAAGTAGAAGACCATACAAATTCGAGATGTATTCATTTTAATTACAGTCTGAGGAAAGAGGTGTCTCACATACGAGACCATCTCGACGCAGCAAGTCAGAAGGCCCTGCTCAATCCAGCTCCTTGATGAATGGAGAAAGACGAAGGGATTCAGATCCGGATTTGGATTTGGATAATACGGTAATATTTATATGTACATTGAAAATGGTAAGATCTTATTAGAAAAGAAAAAGAGAAAAATAACAAAAACACAAACGGTGGTCCTTTCATTATTAAAAAAACAATATACTTCCGCATGTTTTAATGGTCCACTGATTACCTAATTCTCTTGAAATGGAAGTACGAAATGAGGAACTTAAGGCACGAGAAGAGTGCAAAAGCGTTATCTCTCAATAATAAAACGAGGCATATTTTATAGAAGAAAATTTAACAATTCCAGATCATCCGTTTAGTTTTTCCACATACATACATATGTGTAATGAAATGGCCATATTGTGTACATCTAAAACACGTTAAGAAAATATTTATAGATCCGTAAATGGCTATGTAACAAAGTAGAAATATCGTGTTATCGTGTAAAATAATTGCTTTGACATACCAATAGAGAATAATCGTTTCTCAATATACGAGTACATATATATTATTTACATAGAAGTATATATATATATGTATATACATATGTTGCACTTGATGTTTTCGTGGACGTACGATGAAGATGTATTTTCTCGGGTTCTAAGCCGCGTGTAAGTTGTGTCCTGAGAAGGATCGTTCTCTCGACGTTTCAACATCTTCTGGAGTTGGTCTATCGCTCTTACTGATGCTGAAGATCCTTTGACGTCTGTCCAGTGGTGCGCCTACTTATATGTTGCTGCTTTGTTTGAGACCAATTACTAGGTGCACTACTAGACAGACGTCAGACGATCTTCAGCGTCAGTACGCGACAGACAAGCTCCAGAAGATGATAAGTGAGATCTCGTTGAAACGTTGAGTGATCGAACGGTCCTTCTCAGGATATGACTTAGGATCCGAGAAAATACATCTTCATATATATATATATATATATATATTCGTAATAAGAAAAATACACGAAATACATTACCAGTTATTAGTTTAACAAACAAAGAAGAAACATACATATGTATTTACATAAAACACATACATATATTATATCGAAAATTAATAATAGAAATCTCGTCTGGACAAGTATAGAATGATGTGATGGTTTGTTTGTTTCATTTCAATTATTATTAATCATACTATTATACAGTATCAGTTTGAATAAAAGAAAAAAATAATTCTAGAAACATTATTATTTGTTATACTTTCAAATTATGAAACAATTTGATGGAATATTAAGTCAATAATAATGATAATAATAATAATAATATTAATAATAGTAATAATAGTAGTAGTAACCTTTATTATCCAACGGTATATATACAGTATATATACACAAGCGTGACGCACGCACGTTGATAATATACATACATATGTAATAATTATACAGAATATTAAAACAGTTAATCGAAAAATGTAATTTGCTCATGCAGTAAAGTGTAATTGAATTAAATCACTCAAAATCATGTTGGCCTTCTAAAGTTTAAAAGCTCTGCTATTTTAAAATTGCGATCTGTAAATTGTAAGTGCACATACACACATGTTACATATGTAGGTACATGTGTATATTGTTAGAGGTCAGAAGGGAAAGAGAAGAGCGTCTTTATTGTTAAATTTGTAGGAGTACAACGCGCGTCTGATTATAAATTATTAATGATTAATGATATTTTCTCCATTTCCTCAAAGAACATAAATATTTTCTTGTCGTGATTTTAGTGGAGGTGTATCTGAACACTGTGTTCGAATTAGATCTTTTAACATTTTTAGATTAAAACGTGTTGTTCTGTATGATCCGAAAAATCTAAAATTATACATTCATATTAAATGTATCTGCAATACATATATAGCCTGCAATGATAATATTGATGTGCTATTTATATTTTCAATATATTTCTTCGAAGGAAACTGTCAAATAAGTTATTAGATAGATAAACCGATCGGACGGCCGACCGACCGTGCCCGACCGACCGACCGCGCCCGACCGACCACGCCCAACCGACCGACCGACCGCGCCCGACCGACCGTGCCCGACCGACCGACCGCGCCCGACCGACCGCTCCCGACCGACCGCGCGCGCGCCCGACCGACCGACCGACCGAGCGACCGACCGACCGACCGACCGACCGACCGACCGACCGACCGACCGACCGACCGACCGACCGACCGACCAACCTACCGACCGACCGACCGACCGACCAACCGACCGACCGACCGACCGACCGACCGACCGACCGACCGACCGACCAACCGACCAACCAACCAACCAACCAACCAACCAACCAACCGACCGACCTACCGACCGACCTACCGACCGACCTACCGACCGACCGACCGACCTACCGACCTACCGACCGACCGACCTACCGACCGACCGACCGACCGACCGACCGACCGACCGACCGACCGACCGACCGACCGACCGACCGACCGACCGACCGACCGACCGACCGACCGACCGACCGACCGACCGACCGACCGACCGACCGACCGACCGACCGACCGACCGACCGACCGACCGACCGACCGACCGACCGACCGACCGACCGACCGACCGACCGACCGACCGACCAAATACCAACATACAAAATGTGCTGTGCTCATACGTACGTATCGTGCATACACAGTTTAACTCCTAATGCTGATAATATGTTTAAAGGAGAGGGGGAGCACACACTAGTTGCGTTAAGTTCGAGAACCTCTTTCGACGATATGTTTCATTTTGAATTCGTATTTTTAATAACGATGCACAATATTCAACGTAAAAATAAACGGAAAATCGAATTATTGCCGACCACTTAATTGGTCGACAAGAAAAGTCTATCTAATTAGCTTAGGTTCAGGTGATTACATAAAGTTACATACATATTAATAGCGCATCAATGATAACTTTGAGAAGTAAAATAGGCGTACATCAAAGTAATATGAACAGGGCCGCGACCAAGGGCTGCTACAGAAAGCAATATCCAAGATTAGTACAGAATACAGACTGCAATTTGCTTGGCCTCAGGGACATACATCGAGGCGTGACGCGACCGATTCTACACCAAGAAAATCGCAGTCAATGAGTGCTTTGAAACCGCAAGTGAATGCCATAATAAATAAGAAGCGTACGGACTTTGAAAACAAAGATGGTAGTTATTATTATTATTATTATTATTATTATTAACGCGACTAGCGAAATAAATTTGTTGCCGTTTAAAATTTCTTTCAGCCAGTGAACTAGAACCGCTGGTAAACGACAATGCCATACTGGAAGAAGAGAAACTAAAAGACTTCAACACGGAATACAAAAAGAAATTTAGACCATTTTCTCAGTACGAATATTCCGAAGGTAAATTCACGTCTAAACTCGAGGACAATGATGAAATTGACGAAGCCAAGAGTGCTTTATTGAACGGAACGGCCAGGGAGTCGTGGTACAAGGAGGTTGTCGAGTTGCGAAAAAAAGCCGGGGAATATAGGAACAGAGGATGGGGTAGTGATTTTGCATCTGATAAATTGTCCGACGTTTATAACAAGCAACTGGAATTATGGGATCAAGTGTCTCGAAGAAGTTCACTGTCCGCTTTGTCGTTAGCATCGACTACTCACAGGTAAATCTAGAATTTATCCTTTCTATCGATAAAAAGTACGTGTATTTAGGGCATATACGAAAGAAGAGAAGGACCAAGAGAATACTAAAAAGAGTTCCCCGACTAAAGCACAGCGAAATGCAGACAATTCAGCAAAGATGGTTAGAGATATGATACGTCATCATTTGGAAAGAACGACTGGCGGAACAGGTATAAATACGCGGATCGTTCGTAAAGTTCTCGGAGTAAGATCTTTAATTGTATGCCTTACTTATTTCGAGAATTTACCAGACGATCTTTAGATCGAAAACAAACTCGAGAATATTATTTCTTTTCCTTTTCAGAGTTCGACGGACTAATTTTGTCACCGACTAGGGAAAAGCTGGAACCGACAATTCCCAGGAAAGATGACGACTCTAGAGGTTCGCAAATCAACAGTCCAAAGAAAAATTCCCCCCAAAAAGTAGCACTGCAAAAGAAAAGCTCACAAAAATCAAAAACAACTTCTAGAACTGGTAAATGTTTTGAGCTTTTGGCATTTTTTAAATATGCTAAAATTATTGTATACTTTCAGTTAGGTCCCAATCTGTAGGTCCAGTAGAAGTAACAGAAAAACGTTCACCGAAACGTCAGTCGCGTTCCGCTACTGTAAAAGAAAAGAAGAGTACTAGTACAAACACATCTTCTACAAGAAGGCCGAGACCTTGTATGTATAAATACGATGCCAAAGGAGTGTGTGCCAAATATCGTATTTAACGCTTTGCACAATCCTTCTCCATGTCTCTCTCACTTCCAAAAATACCCTGTGTAGATATCTCCGCATTGCGTTGTGTTGGCTTGTTTTAGACGGTAGCATTATGCATTTTTCTTAACATTTCTTCCGATGTTTTAGCATCCTTGAACACTGCCTCTTCCCGATCTAAAAGTAGATCAGTCCCCCCCAAAAACGAAGAAGAGCGATTGGCCAGTAAGACAAACAAAAATCAATCTAGTGTCGAGTCACAAAATCAACGAATTAAAGATACGTCAAGTGGAAAAGAAGGTAAGAAAAGAAATTTATGGATCGGCGACACCTCCTCAAAAAATAAGTAATAGCAAAACACTGCTGCTTCTTTTTATTTATTTATTGTTATTCTTTAGCGATTTTTGGCACACACTTTTAAACAAGTTCATGTGCAGTTAAATACATTATAAGAATGACACGTACAAACTTACATACATGTTGCACACACACATACACACACACACACACGCGCACACGCTACACACACACATAATATACATATATATATATATATATATATATATATATATGTGTGTGTGTGTGTGTGTGTGTGTGTGTGTGTGTGTGTGTGTGTAATGCATATGTACATACATACTTATATACGTAGCTGTGAAAGAGTGCAAAGATTATTTAAACCGCGCTAACTCAATGAGGACGTCTTTAACTTATTTTATTTGATTTCGACAGCCGATCCGGCATTGAAAAATGACAAAAACGAAAAAGACGAACTGCTGGTAACGGAGACAGAAATTACAGATTTGGAACCTGTAGTCAAATCACCTCCAGAACCCACCAGAGTCAAATCACCAGAACAAATTATCATGAGGTCCCCGGACCCGGTCAATTGGACAGTACCGTTAGATACTGGCAAAACATTTACTGTAACACAAAATGTCAGAGAAGGTAATAACATGTTTGCGATACTTTTCTTCTTTTTTCATTTCGACATTTCCAATATTTAATGTAAAAGTTCGTACGAGTTTGTCTTTTAATGAAAAAAAACAAATAACATAGAACATAAAGCGAGATATTCGTTTTGAACGTGGACAAAAATAAATCCTTTACTGGCTATGAACAGGAACGCGGTACAGCTTTGTTCGAGCTATTTGACAACGCACAAGGTAATAACGATATCAATGTTCATGTTCGTTTTAATTTGTATTTCTAGGCGACATCAGCGCTCGTCCTCAGAGCGAAGTCAAAGCGTGGACACCCCCTGAAGTGCCACCTCCAGTAGCCCAATCCGCACCGCCAGAATTTCCACAACTGAAACAACAAGGCATGTCCATGTCATAACTTCGGACCTGATTTCTGCTTACCATATCCGATTTGGTTGTATTGCTTTAGGTATGGTTTTAGCAGTCAAAGCATGAACTCAGGGCAGTACAGTAACAAATTATAAACAGGCGAGTACTAGCAATGGCAATCGACTGCTCTTTTTTTTTAAGTATAGAATGGCTTGCACGTTGCTTGTTGAGTGCTATCAGTTGGTAGTTAATATATAATAATATTATTTAAATTGAAATCGGTTCCTATTCTGTAGATTTTCATTGGTTGCAGATTTAATTCTTGTTTTAGAATGTTTCGTCGTTAACCCCTTTCAAAATCTAATTTCCTAAATGACGATGTATAAACAATAATAGTCGGCAGTGTAATATCAAGTACATGTATGTAATAAAGAGAACAAATAAGATCTTAACATTAAGGTAAAAGTATAATTTGTGTCGTGTTGCGTTGTGTTGCGTTGTGTCACATTCTGACTTTGCGGGGCCTGTTCGTTTTCTTCTGAAAACAAACTATATAAGTATTATTTGCCAGAAACTGATGTAATAAAAGTTTTCTCTTTCTAAAGGAATCAAATGCTTTGCAATGGACATTCTCTTCTAGCTGTGACAATGACGAAATGTATATAATATTATCATTCACGCCCAACAATACATAGGTAGGTACCTATTCTGTCGCAGTACGAAATCATTATCACCGTCTAGATGGAATATATTGCAGCGCTCGCTGCAGGAAGAGTAAATTCCCCTTTCTTCCGATCGGCACTTTCCATCCCGAACTGTTCGAAGTTCGAAAAAGAAGTACGTTCATCTTTTAAAGTCGAAGATCGAATAGTGTCGACGTGAGTCGTCGCGTCTTTCGCAGTATTTTCTTCGTCTTCTTCTTCTTCTTCCTTTTCCGTCATTCTTTTTTTTGCGGTTTAAACAAGTACAACATTAATTGTTAAATTTTTATCATATAATAATAACAATCAATATTCTTCATTTTCTTTAATGTTATCAAACGAAAGTCGGTAATTTTTTTAAATATACTAAGAAAAGTAATTGATCATAACTGCTACACCACGACCATTTGTCGATTCTGAAAATTGCACGGCGATACGGTTTAGATAGATTCTATATGTACATTCAGAAGATCAAACATGAGAAACAGTAATACTACTTACGTACATACATACATATGTTCATGTATACGTATAAAAACCAAGGGGAGCCAGCCGCGCATGTACTTACTTAACTATAGAGTTAAATTTTATTCAAGTCTCGTCGAAAATATTACCACGAACGTATTGTCTACTGATCTACTTTCTTTATTTACAGCTAGTGGAACGCCCGAGCAATGCATAGATACGACCATTTCATCAACGTCATCAGAATTAGATCCAATAGGAACATGTGCTGAGGAAGAAGCACTATCCTGTGGTGAACCTGCGAAGGGTATTAGTTGTTTAGATAAACCGTTCAATGAATCCTCTAGCAC
>JAVIWB010001560.1:0-10000 GCA_031893035.1 Dermolepida albohirtum | reverse complement strand
AAAAAACAAAAGCCGACACAATAAAAGACGATTAACTCTAAAAGTATCTAAGTAAAAGAAATACGAAGTAAAAAAAAGACATGTGAATGTAAAAGTGCAGTATCGGAAACGTATAACTTTCTTAGGCGGCCCTAACAGAAAATTATTTGGACGAAAGTTGTTTCAAATTGACGCTTTCCCTTTTTCGTAATTGTAACGGGATATTTTCCGACCCCAAATTTGTAACAATTCCTCGGGTTATTTTTAGGAGGTGAATAAGAAATTGGACACGCAGCAGGAAACTGATGGACATAGCATTCCGAGAAAGCACGTAAAATCGTATCGCGCGAAATAATCAAATTTATTGCGCATTTAACACGTACTGCTATGGAAGACTTACGGTTGTTAAGCTGTACAGCCATTAACGAAGTCGAACCTCAAGTAACTAATATTAGTAGATGCAATGTATACGCAACACTGACGAGATTGGATTTAATCCAGATGCGCGTGTTGTTCATTCTCTGCACACTAAAACATGTGTATTTAGTATTATAGGAATCTACGAACAGGTGTCGACTTCAAGTTACTCGGTCGTCCATTGTTTAGGCCCGTAAACGTGTATATTTCTTTCTCGGTGTCTGGAAATCTAAACCTCACTTCAAATCATTTCAAAACGGAAGTTTTTTTCCCGAATATCGAACCAAAGTGTTCCCTCGATCGGTTTTTGGAGTGGACATTATTGCGTTACCGAATTTTAGGAATTGATGTCAAAAGATAAAACTGTAAACATTTGAAATATACACAAAAAACAGAGAGGATGGTAATGCTACAACCTCTAGCTGCGTTTGATTTTAGACTGTGGATGAATTTTATTAGAACCTTTTCTAATACAATCATTTCTTGCGTTAATTTGTCCAAAAAACCCACATACGATGTGCCTGTGGATGGTTTGGCTTTTTGGAAGGTAATCAATAAGAAGACTTCTGTTTCATCGCTATACGTCGAAAGCAAAACAATAATCTAAAGAGTGGTGCCATAGTTTTCTTTTTCCTTTCCGTCGTTATGGATTTACATCATTGTTTCGTTTTCGACGCATACCGACGAACCCAAGCCTCATGTGTAGTGGTAAGTCGGCGCGTAAAATCCACCTTGTGTTCTTTTTTTGTTTTTGAAAGCGCTCCATTCAAATATGCACGAGAAATTTGCACTCGCGGGTCTCTTTCTTTTGTCAGATTAAATAATTGAGTGAGCGTAATTCTGTATTGTATCAGGTTGTTACATATGAAATGCCCGATTTTGTAGGGAATAAAGAAAAGTCTAAATTTTAAAAAATATAAATATTTATTCTGCAAAATAGTCTCCATTTACATCAATAGTTTGTTGCCAACGGCCTGGAAGCTGAAAAATTCCCTTTGAAAAGAAATCTAGGTTTTGACAGCTCACATATTGCTCAAACTCTGCTATTACAGACTCCCGGTCAGGGAAGTCCCTATTTTTTAAGTGATTCTCTAAACTTCGGAAAAAATGAAAATCAGTTGGCGAAAGGTCAGGTGAATAAGGTGGGTGAGGGAGAATTTCGTAACCAAATTCCGAAAGTTTCTGGATTGTCTGTCGTGCAACATGAGGTTTTGTATTATCGTGAAGAAGTATGGGTCCATGTCTATTGACTAGTGAGGGCTGCAAGCGGCTCAATTTTCCATGCATAGTTTCCAGTTCGGTACAATAGGACGCTGCCGTGACCAGGTTGCAAAAATGAATAGTGAAGAATACCCTTACTGGTCCACCATACAGTTGCCATAATCTTTCGCGGGTGAAGTGATGCTCGTGTATGCTGTCTTGGTGCTTCACCTCGATCTAACCATTGTCCTGACCGTCTCCGATTATCATAAAGTATCCACTTTTCGTCACACGTTAGTCACACGTTACCACTCGATGAAGAAACTGTTCAACTTTCTGTCGATTAGCCAAAGAGGTAGCCACCTCTAATTGGTGCGGTACCCATCGATCGAGTTTCTTCACTTTGCCAATCGAAGAAAGGTGGCACTAATGGTGGCAATGGACACTTGAAATGTTTCTGCAAGGCTACGCACTTTGTCGACGGATTACTTTCAACTTCTTCACGCAGCTCGTCGTCATTAACGGTGCTACGCGCATATCCGCCAGGCTCATTTTCCAAATCAAAATTTCCCTCGCTGAATTTTTTAAACCATCGCCGTAATGTGCGTCCATTACACGTGGTTTCACGTCTGATTAATTTCTCGCGTTGCTGCAGCTGCATTTAATCCCTTTTTAAATTGAAAGAGGTAAATTGCCCGAATATCTCTTGCCGACAGCATTTCCATAGGCGAGACAAGGACAGGTGTATTAATCTTTCCAAGAAATGGAGCAGGTACACACTTCAAAACAAACACCCTTTTCTACAAATACAATAATAATTTTCACCAAAAACATATACGTCTTCACACAGGTGCGATTCAGTTCAGACTGAAGGAGAAAACGGACATTACATTTGTAACAATCTGATAAATGGTAGTGTATATTAGCTTCGAACATATAAATGTGTATTTAGATCACGGCGTCGCGCATGTATATTGGGTTGCCTCTATTAAGTGTAAATATGCTAAAAATTAATCCGGACTTCTATTTCATTGGAGTTTGGAATCGTCAGCATTTCTTTCTCGATTTAAATGTTTAAAAATGAAACGAAACAGACATTTTAAATATTTTACATTAAACGCAGTGCATACATACATTTATGTAATCGTATTTATTTTATGAAATTATTTACTGTTTCCGGTGGGTAACTTAATTTTTCTGTTGAAACATCAATTCCAAAAAAAAATCCGCGATAAATAAATAAGCTAAATGAGTGTTCTATTTTGTAAGTCGATCGAATTTAGAATTTACCAGATATAATTATCAAATAGCGATGACTCAGATCTCAAAATATCCGGTATGCAAACCAGATGTTAGTAATTTTGTGGCACCGTATTGAGTGGTTAAAGTTCATTTTAATAGTATTTCCTCGTCTTGAATGGCGAAAAAACGTTCAAAATTCATTAAACTGTGATCGTATACCATTCTTGCTAATACACCCATTTAATGTCCTACAATTTTTTTAGGTGTTTTCATTCTATTGGAAATTAAAAATGTGTATTTGGGATTAACAGTTTTGGTGGGGTCGTATTCGTGACTATCTGTATTAGTCATCTATACCTTATGTTTTTCGAGACTTGCGCACAGGGTCGCAAACTAAACCAATGACATCGCAATGCGGGTATGACTGTGAACTCACTGAATGAACAGATGACTCATAATAGCGAAAGAGAACGACAACGTCTCTAGAATTTTATATGAATTTTATTCGTCTATAGAAAATGTTTGAAATGTTGCGTATGAACTTGTGTGCATTGACATTTTTTGTACTACTATATCTGTGACACCTAAACAAATGTTTTATACATAAAAATGATACTACCTGTGTAAATTATATGTGAATATTTAAGTTCCTGCACTTGTGTGTATATATACAATCATAAATGTTTATTATATATCATCAGTTGAACATTCAAATGTGAGTATTATTAATATGTATATATACATATATATATATATACATATATATATATATACATATATATATATATACATATATATATATATACATATATATGTATGTATGTATGTATGTATATATATATTGATACCTTAAAGTTTTCTATTTTTTCTATTTCACACAAAAACGTTTAATATGTTATTTTCTTAAATAACTATATTTTTTCTTTAAAAAAATGTGTATTGCTCCAAATTCTATTTATATATTTGGAACAATATATGAAAAATAAAATAACCATGATGTCATTTATCATTTATTTATATATATATATATATATATATATATATATATATATATATACATACATATATATATATACATACATACAAATATAAATGTTATCAGTATAGCTAAGTAGTCAAGTATGTAATTACTATATATGCCAACTGATGATGTTTAAGTATCTAACATACAAACGTTTTATAACTAACAACTATCAAGCGTGGCGAAAACACGTCCGAAATAAGACAATACAAAGGGAAGGCAATGTTATTTAATAAATAATTAACTTGAGCGACATAGATTCATTATATAAATATTTGCATGAAAAAACGTAAGAAAACGCTCCATTTACACAGTAACCGTCCTTATTTAATTACATTTTACGTGTTTGACTCGGTTCATTGTAAATTTTCATCCTCCAATTCAGCGTGCTGACATCAAATTTTGAATGAGACAAGAAAAATACCAATACGAAGGGAATTTAAATTATTTATCACGCCTTGTGGTTGTCAATTTTCCTGTTATCTGTACCAATGCGATGGTAATAGGTATTCGGAATATTTTGAACAATGTTCAGTTGAAAAAAAGGCCACTCTCCTGCCTCTCGTCGCATATCGAAATTTTATCTTAAACGTGAATTCATTAAATCTATCTCTGCTTGAATGTGATAACGTGGTAGTAAAAAAAAAAAATTTAATTTGCAAATGTTTCGCTTAAAGATATAATAGGTAAGGCATTTAATTAATTGTCCTTAAATGCCCATAGTTTAAAAATAAAAATATTTTTTACAAATAAAATAACTCGCAGTATTTTATAGAGAGCAGAGAGCGCGATATAATTATCTATTTCGCATCAACATCGAATGCTCGTTAATGTTTAGATGTATTAACACGTATAAGAGTGAATGACATGCACATTTCGATATTTTAAATTTATCCTCGTTTAGCAGATAAATTTAACACAATAACGAACATATAAATTGGTGACAAAGGGATTATCTGAATGAAGGACAATTCTTTGGCGAGTAAATTTGAATGAAATCAAACACGAGTAGTGGCGGCGGCACCGACAGGGTACCACGTAACTCCGAGCCGAAAAATTAACGTTTATTGTACTTTTAATATTCTCCTAGGCAAAAGGTAGAAGAAGCTTCGAGTAATTAAAATTTTTTTTTATTGGGACATCGTCAAATTTTCGCTTTAGGTTTCAAACTTACTCGGGGCAAGACAGCATTCTTCGTATTTAGTTTATTATTACCTTACCTCGAGGAAGCGAATCTCTAAACGTCTCTTAATAAAAAATTAGAATTTCTTCAACATAATATTCAGTATGCGTACATCTCGGCGTTGATCATTTAGTTCGAAATTAAAAATCCTATTTCATACTTTCTCCTATCCTTAATTTTTTACTTTTCATTTTCATATACTACTGTGGGCCAAGAATAGTAAGACTTTGTTCATAATTTTTAAATTCTTAATTTATTCTTCCAAATCTATTTCGTCCCCCGCAAAGTAATCCCCCTGGCCCCAATACACTTGTGCCAACGTTTCTTCCAATTCTCGAAACAGTTGTTAGAGTCAATTTCAGGAATAGCCTTCAATGCGCGTAGCGATTCACGTTTAATGTCTTCAATTGACTCAAAACGGTTTCCCCGGAGCGGTCGTTTGAGTTTGCTGAATAGCCAGAAGTCACGCGGAGCTAAATCAGGCGAATACGGTGGTTGCGGCACGATATTGGTTGAAAATTTGGCGAAAAACTCACGAAGAATTAATGCAGAATGCGACGGTGCATTATCGTGGTGCAAAAACCAAGAGTTGTCACCCATAATTCTGGCCTCTTTTTACGAATAGCATTGCGCAAACGACGCATAACACTCAAATAGTATTCTTTGTTGACAGTTTGGCCGGTCGGAAGGAATTCGGAGTGCACCATACCTCGATAATCGAAGAAAATTGTCAACATAACCTTGATTTTTGACTTGCTTTGACGTGGTTTTTTGGGCTTCGACTCATCTTTGATACGATATTCGGTCGATTGATCGTCTGTTTCCAGGTCATAAGCGTAGATCCAAGTCTCATCTCCAGTTATGATGCCTTTCATTTTGTCTTGATAGTCGAAAAGCATTGTTTCACAGACGTCAACGCGACGCTGTTTTTCGAAAAAATTGAGTGATTTTGGAACAAATCGTGCTTTCACTTTTCTTAGGCCCAAATGATCTTTCAAAATGGTTTTCACCGATCCTTCCGATATTCCAACGATGCCAGTAAGGTCTCTGACTGTTAATCGTCGTTCTCAAGCACCAATTCCTTGATTCAATTGACGTGTTGATCATCAGTTGATGTTGATGGCCGCCCTGGACGTGGTTCGTCATCAACGCATTCTCGACCCTCTTTGAATAATTTGTACGAATCAAAAACACTTGCTCGCGACAAACAATTATCACCGAAGGCCTTTTGCAACATTCTGAACGTTTCGGCACCAGAAATTTGATTCCGTAACACAAAATTTAATGGAACTTCTTTGTTGAATAATTTCACTCATTGTAAAAATCGCCGAATGCACTTTTTGTACTTCAGAAAGACAAGCGTATACTAAACACTAATGATTATTTTGATGTGACATTTGGCACAGATGTCATTGACAGTCATACCAACTTAGAAAAAAAATATTTCGAAGAATGGGTTTTCGCGCGAAATTTAAATTAAAAAGTCTTACTATTTTTTGCCCACAGTACTACTTCATTTACTTTATTTTCTACCATTCGCAAATTCAATTATTAATTTAAAAAGCTTAACTTCAACACTTAACGGCCCGAATTGCCACATTAAATAGAATAAACTACTTGTACGCACGTCGACGTGATTGAAGGATGAAAATTAAATTTATTTAATCCGCTGTCTCCGAACTATTTATTTCGCATGTTCACTTCGTGAATTTCACAAATCTATCCCATACTTTTGCACGTAATTCGATTTGGCATTCCAGTTGTCCTAAAAAGAAAAGGAACAATAAGAACAGAAAAATATTTCCTGAGCTACTGAAGCTGAATGAATATCTTCGAGCCCTTGTGTTCGCAACTAAATAAAATTGGTGGTAAATATAAACAGCGAAATGTGAAAGTACAAAGTGACAAAATTTAATAGCAACAATATTGCGAATGAAGCCAAAGAAATCTTCATGTCAGACACGAAGGAAGAAATGTTGTAGCACTTGAAGCACACAGAGATCTTCTTTATAAAATTAAGCAATTAAAGAAACGAGAATTGAGGTTTAGTGAGCTTCAGAAGTTCAGTTGATTTATAAAATATATATAATTATATATATTTATAAAGAATATTTGAAAAAGTTTCTTTGACAACTGCAAAAAATGTGCATATATGTATTGTGGAACTGTTTCGCATATTAGCGTTAGGCTATTGACAAAACAACAAAAGAGAAAGTGTCTATTTCCAGGATTACATTTGTTAATCTTATAAAATACGTACTACATTTCGCTTAATTAAAAAAACTGATGCCATAAACGACCAATTAGTACACAAATTAATCCTTCGTGCAGTATACGCTCTCCAAAATGTAGTAAATAGATATTGATTTTCCAGAGAAGACAGTATGAAATCGACAAAGGTGGAAGGCCTCGAAAACTTATATATAAATAACAACGAGAAAATGAAAAACTGTTGGTGTCGTAAAAAGTGAATCGTAAAATTGTTGTCCCAGAAATATCACTGATAGCTATTCCGACAGTGCAACAGAACATTATGATATATAGGAAGAAGTTCATGAGAGTCCTAAAACATGTCGACTTCAATTCAAAAATTGCATAAAAGACGGCGCCAATCTTCGCTAAACGTATTATAAAAAGATACAATTAAAAATTTACTAATGAAATTTATATTAATAATGAATTTAGAACGTAATATTCAAAATGAATAAACGAAAAAATAACATTCAACCGCCGTAATGGTGGTGAAATTATATATATTGTTCAGGTCTGTGCGGTATCGTCCGATGATGAAAATGTTGTCCTTGACAATCTTCTGTAATGGACAAAAAACACAAGGGCGCAGGAAATCTTGGAACCAACAGGAGTTCTCAACAGAACAACGAGTCCAGACGCGCCAATATTACTTGTACAATGTACAAAGGATTAACCATCAAACGACTTTAACCAAATGAGGCATTTACGTGTATGGAGTATTGGAAAATATATAAATAAAATAAAATTCGCATCACATATAAAACACAAAAAAAATCGGAATATATCCTTTTTGAATTTGTTCACCCGGTATGTAGTAATTATTATGTCCAATTCAAAAATATTTTCCAACGTGTTGATATACCGCTTTGGCAGAGCACATTAACAAAACCCCGCTGTGCGGGTTACTATAAAGTACATACAGACGGTCGCACACATACATACAACAAGCATGTATGTACATTTGTTCGCATACGTGCGTGTGTGTGTGTGTGTAAAAATGGGGGATAATATTTATTTATTTATTTTTAAGACTCCCTTTTTGTGTTTTTGCTTAGTATTGTCTTGTTTCTAAAACGATATAGATTTCTTGGCACTTATGTTAGTTTTCCGTAGCTATTCTAGTAATAGCTTGTGACGTATATCACAGCGTGATGTCGGCAGTTTGTCTTGAGCCTTCCGTTGTTCGTTCGAGAGAAGCACTGAAATTACCGTTAAATAGAAGTCTTAGTGAACACGGACCACAACAAAAACCACTGAATTTATTCTTAAGTCCACCGAAACGTTGCAAACTGGAGTCGTCTAGCGTCAGTTTACCTACAAGTCCATGCGCTGAAAGCGTTACATTACAACGGGCGCTAACTTTAAGTAAAGTGTCAACAATCGATTCGGATGGGTTGAAACAAAGATTAGAGAACTCCAGGCCGGGTCCTAGATCATTTATAATCGTCGATTGCCGTTCGTTCATATCATACAATATTAGTCACATATCCGGAGCTATTAATATTAATTGCACAGATAGATTTAATAGAAGAAGATTACAACAAGGTAAAGCAACGTTAGCCGATCTTGCCACGAGGGATGGCAAGGAAATGTTTAAGAAACGTTCGATCAAGGAAGTGTTTGTTTATGATGATAGTACGATGGATGTGGATAGGGTAACACCATCACATCCTCTACTTCTTGTGTTATCTTCTTTAGTGGAAGACAATCGGGAACCAATACTTCTGTTAGGTGAGTTTTTTTTGATTTTTCTTGTTAACTGCTATTAATTAATTAATATCACGATGTGATTTTGATTCAACAATTGATATTAACATTTGTAAAATAAAATTTTACTCGATTGATGACAGTGTTGTAAATTTATGGCTTATGGGCATGTACATACATACATACATACATACATACATACATACATACATACATATGTATGTATGTATGTATTTAATATCAATATCTAATGCATATACATACATGTATACATGTACGTATGTACACATAAATACCATGAATCACACATTATTTATAGATTTCCATCCGAAGTTTTTCTCTCTCTCTCTCTCTCCCCCTCCCTCCCTGTGTGTGTGTGTGTGTGTGTGTATACATACGATTTCGTGGAGAACATCATATTTTGCTTTAGTCTATTTTAAGAAGCCGCTTTTTCGTATAAAACATATACAATAAATATGTATGCATATTAATATTTCCATGTAGAAAACGTACATCTTGATATGTGTGTATGTATGTATGTATGAATGTATGTGCGTATCTACACTACCGATCATATTTATTTGCCCACCCTTAGTTTTAGCCAAAATTATTAAACTATCAAATGTGTACTGAAAATTTATTTATTGTACCAATACAATTGTGTAAAATAAACATAAAATAGTTACATTTTTCTTATATAAAAACTTTATCATTAATTATTATTAAATTTTGCTCTCATCAATGTGCCCACCTTTATTTTTGATAATTGCGGCACATAACCGCGGCATCCTTTCAATTAATTTTTGCAGTGTATCTTCTGTAATTTGTGCCCAGGCTTCTTGAAGTTGTTCCCACATTACACAGTGGTGGATGATAGAGCACGTTCTCGAACCTTCCGGTCCAGTTCTTCCCAAAGAAGCTCTATTGGGTTCAGATCAGGACTTTGAGCTGGCCATACCATTATAGAGATTTGCCCTTACTCTTCTAGTTGACGCAAG